>ML815300.1:0-91141 GCA_009831015.1 Picea engelmannii
ATATATATATATATGCTTTTTATTTTGTAAATATTGTTGAGATATTATATATTTTTAAAATTCTTAGTAATAATGACTTGGAAAAGCCATTATTTAATATTTTCTAAATTATATTTAATTAAAATTAAATTTATTGTTTTTTAAGTTATATGTAATCAAAATTAAACTTTATTAAAAGAGAAAATATAAATATGAAAATATAAAAATGATATCAAAATTTATTAAAATCCTAAATCAAGAGGAAAGATTAAAAATTAAATAATTACAGTCAATAATATCACTACCACCCTTGCTTAAGTTTGAAAAAGAGGAAGAAAATGTGACAAGGTGTTGACTTATGTATTCACCAAGTAATGATGCATCCCAATATCTTGTACCTAATTTTATACACCATACTTGGTTCGCATTGGGGGCCATTAAGCCTTCTGGAGCTCCCCAATGCACTACCATTAATCTTGACTGAGTGTGGGTCATTCAAACTAAATGGGAGGGGGGCTAGCATCACGGTTTAATAACTCCCTTTGATGTCGGATGCCGCATGTCTCCTTCTGGAGGCCACCTGTCACCCTATCCGGGAGTGAATAATATTGGAGAGCCATCTCCTTACAAGGTAGCAACAACTGCGAGTTTTGGGATTGCCCTGTGTCTATGAAGATGACATTTTGCCTGGATTTTACTCCTCAATTAGCTAGCTTTTCTGCAACCTTGTTTTCTTCATGTCTAATGTGCGAGGTTATTACAATGAAAGAGGGCTTTAGAAGTGATTGTTGTAATACCCCTAGTCCGAACCTCAACTGTAAATGTAAATGCAAATGTACTTAAGTTGGTGATTTGTTTGATATCCATTTTGTATGCACCTTCCATGGTATAGTGCGCACATGTACTGTGCATGAAAATGATTAAGTTTGCACATTTCAGGAAACCACATGCAACAAACTTAAGTGCGTGCGATTTTGAGGACAGGGAGCCTTTGTGTATATGTTGTGTTTTATATGTTGGTGAGCCAGTTATTATAAGCTAGGAGGCTTATGTTTTGAATTAGGCCAAAGAGCCTATATGCTAAAGGCCAATGATCCTATTTTTGTATATGTCTCATCATTAATATAATACATCACTGAATGTAGACTGACCACAATAAAAGAGTATGGGGGACTAAAATCCACTAGTTAGGGAAAGGGGGGAGTTAAAAGTTAAGGATAAGGGGCTAAGATAGGGAGCTTAAGCCAAAAAGAAATATTATATTAATATTCCTTAAAGTATAAAGTATGGATAATTATTTTATCCTAAGTTCTACGGATGAAGACAAGTGGGCCAAAGTACCTCCCAACCTGACAATTGTCAAGTTGGTAACATGCATACATATAGTATGGACTTAGTTCATTTTCCCATTCATTCATTCATTTAATCATTCCATCATCATTCACTCACTCATTGAGATTTCCTCCATACCTTTATGTTGCCATCACTGTACATGTACCCATACCCATACATGTACCAGTACCCATACCTATACCTAGTGATGCAGACCCCCCCTGCTCTCCTCGGGGCTGCACGACCTCCCAATCTAGGATCTTTATTCCTTTTGAGTTGGACTGACCCTTTGGGCTCCTTATTGAACCCAAAAAAATTATACACAAGCCCCCTTTTCTCCTAAGGCGCAAGTCATGTGATACCTGAGACCTCTGTCTGCATGCTTTTGAAACATTAAGTTTCAGGCGCTAGCTCCTTTTTCATTAGCCCCTTCCTTCATATGGCTCTGGATTGTGACCTTATGAAAATATGTGATTGTGGGCACGTCCAAGGGTGGTTTTAGGACAACCCTCTTTTCGCCTTGCAATTCACTACAAAGTTCCACGTATGCCTTCAGCAATACCGTGGCTTCAATTGCGGCCCACTCAAGGAAAATTAAGATCCAAGTATGTTCTGTCCCCGCAATTCTTCCCAACTGTCGATCTCTCGCTTTCGGTGATGATCTATGATCAACGGTTGCTATCTATCCCCCTTTCATGTCTTTCATGCACCTTCCCAGATCTCCATGATCTGTCGACACATAGCTCTCTTCCAAACCAATAACTACGATTGATTCCGGCTTTCTGGCCTTCGGGAGTTTAAACTCTCAACTCTCTCTTCCTCCTCAGTAGATATCTTCTCTAGTGGAAGATATAATGACACTTGTCACTACATATGTGTGGCTATGATTTCCTCTGCAAATCCGGACTTCAGGAGTTTCATTTATCAAACTCTTGTTTCTTCCAGAGAGATTTCTCTGAAATGGCAGATCGTCTTCCATGCATCCTTCTAAATCAATGGCTCTTCTCCCACTTCAGGACTTTAGTCTCCTCAACAAGATCAATGGTCCTTCAGGTCCCTCCTCGATCAACGATTGAAATCTTCTTCAGGACTTCGAAGCTTTCTCCCTTTGGTTTCCTCTAGAGTGCTTCATACTCGAAGTTCTAGATCTGGTGCCACGCGTCCACTTTCAAATCAATGATTGTCGTCTACTTCGGGACCTCAGCCTTCGAGATTCTCAAATCTCAAATTTCACTTCCCTTCAAAGTATGTGGATTTCTGTCGCGTGTCCTCTTGAATCAGACGGTTGAAACTTACTTCGGCTCTTTTTGTTTTGGAAGTTTCAAACTTTTGTGTGCTCGTTCCTCTCGGAGCACCTTCACCCGAAACTGATGAATTTCCTCCATGCGTCCTTCCAGACGATGGACGATCCCAAATCACTTCGGGACTTCAGGACTTTAGCAAGTCCACTCTCCATTTTTCCTTGGCTCCTCCTTAGAGGTGACCTTGGGCAGTGACCTCATGCAAACACACAATTGCGGGCACGCTCAAAGGTGGTTTGAGACCAAACTACTTTTCATCCCATAATTCACCTTGAGCCTCTAGGCGTCCTTTCTCCAAAACCATGGTTTGGATTGCGGCCTGCCCTCATCTTTGTAAAGATCGAGAACCTTCCATCCCCATAATGCGAGGTGACTACTGATCTCACAATATTGACGGTGCTTCTAAACATATGACCAAGATCTACCTCCAACAATTTAGATCTCCCTCTCCTGGATCGATGGCTAGGGTTGTTTCGGAATTCTGGACTTCAGAACTCTCAAATCTCAAACTTTTCCTTTCTTCCACAATGAAGGATCTTCTACGCCGTGATCCAATGGCCACTGTTGCCCTCTCTCCTGAGCTTCTGATCTCTTTTGACTTAGAATATTTCCTAAGTACTCAAAGGCTTTGACCTTTTCTCCTCCTTCGAGTCCGTCTATTGGGTCTCTTCTGCACTTATGAAAAGCATTATCACTTTGTAGATCTCCTCTTTATAGAGTGTTATTTAACTTTGTCTCTCTCTGAACTCAACACAGAGTTGTTCCTGTGCACTCCTTGCACTTCTGCTAATGAAGATCAATGCTACCTCTCCTGATCTTTTCTAAGGTTAATTCACCTTTATCAACGCACTCCCTGCGGACTATGTGCACTCCTTGCACTTGAAAACTCAAAGAAGAGAAGCAATTGAAACTTATTCAATTCTTCACCAGTTCATACATTCAAAACATGAACGACATATAAAAGCATAACAATGAATGCAAATACATAAACACATAGAAAGTTCATATGAAGGAAAAATTGCTTTCTTTCTATTAAGATGAATGTTTGATTACAATATGTGTAGGATGGACAATAACAAAGTCTCATCTCTCTCAAAACAAACTATTATACTTCCTATTCAATGACAATACTCCTCCAGCAGCCTCATTTGGGTATGCCATGCATCTACATATACAGGAAGGTTCTTAGGGTTCCCTCTGACTACCTCTCCTATTGAAGTAACAACTAAAAACTACTCAAGATCCGTTACACTCAAGATTGAGAGTGAAACTCCTATACCTCTCACAATCATTCAGTTTCTGAGCATTTCATTCTTCTTCAATCATCCGTTCAAAATGGATCTGCAGTATAAACGCCAACTTTTAGATTCCGATTAATTTAAAAAGGCACGCTAGGGTGCTGAGTTGTCCCTTGATGCAGTCGTACCTTCTGCCTTGGCAAAAGGCCTCTACACTGACCTACCATTCTTAAGGATCGTTCAAAGTTCACCCTCAAGCCGGAGTGGCTCCTTTGATTCTCCCCTGGAATCTCTATTGGGATTGACCCACAGGTATTTTCTGCTCCTCGCAACCTCTAGGCCTTATTGTTGTTCTCTTCTTCGACAGAAGAATGGAGTTTCGGGTTTCGGGGTTTTGAAATCCCGATGTCACAACCTTTGCTTTCTTGATTTCCTGATCTCCAGTATCCCGATAGGCTCTAACTTCAGTTAGCCCTCCGGGCTAGACTCGTGGTCCATGTGACCTTGCCTTATATGACCACAATCAAACCTCTTATCAGGATTCAGGGTTTCAAATGTTGAAATGTATTGGACCTCTTGTCCATGGAATCCCCGATCTCTCGAATTTTGATTTCTCGATAGATGACTTTTCCTTTCGATAAATTTCCTATGGATTTGATCTCCGCCATGCGTCCTCCTATGATGCATGGTCCTGATTTCTTCTCATGACTTCGTGATTTCAAATGCTCCGGATGTATTGTCTTCAGGATCCACGAAACGTCGAACCCCGGTATGCCGATGGACTTTCCTATAGGGATTTTTCCCGATGGTCCCAATTGTTTCCACACGTGCCCTCAAGATGGATGGTTCTGATTTACTCTCCGGACTTTGTGACTTCAAATGCTAAAGTGTCCTGGCATCTTGTCCTCAGAACTCCCGAAGTGCCGACAGACTCCTGATCTCCACCACATGTCCCAATAAATGGACAGTCCAGATTCAGTCTCGGGATTTCGAGACTTTTGATGCCTTGATGACACAAATTCACTTTCAACTTAAAACCCCGGTAGCCGAAATACCGACAGGTGCTCGATTATCTCCCGTGTCTCCTCAATATGGATGGCTTAGATTGATCTCGGGATTTTCACAATGAAAATTCCCGATCTCTCATCCTCGTAACTCCCAATTTCATGAACGCCGAAATCCCGATGGCCACGCCTCTCGTCGGGACTTTCCTCCTCCCTTTCACGAAGCTTAAACTTCGTGCAACTCCTGACTGATCCAACGGCTGACGGGTATCTATGTGAAGGTCCGACGGTCCACAACCTCCTGAGCTTGCACCTTGGAAACCTGGTCGTAACCTCTTCGCTCCTTTGTCAGATCGAATGGCTGACGGGATTTCACTAATCCTCTCCAGATAATTCTGACCATCTATTTCTCCTTAACGATTTCTGTGAATGAACTAAGTGTTCCTCCACAAACTTGTCCACCTACAGCGCAAACTTACGATGCCTTCTTAATACTTCCAGTCACAACTTCCCTACACTGTCCTTCAATGGTTTAGAAGGCCTTATCCTTCCTGAGCTTTCTCACAACTCTAAGTCTTAAAGAAGACTCTTGTGCGCACTCCTTGTGGCAACCTTCAGACACTTCCAAGTGCTGAATTTCCTTCGACCCTGCGCACACCTGCAACAACAGCCTCTCAATACTTCACTCAGGTTCGCAACCCTGAGACCTCACTCGGCCTGCGCACTCCTTGCACGGCTCCTATGCTCAATGGCACTCTGAGGAAATGAGAACAAACGCTATCTCTTCTGAGCTTTCAGAGACGAACCTCTGAAACTTTTTTCAATGCACTCCTTGCGGACAATTCAACTGCACTCCTTGCAGGAATCTTGCTTAGATAGAGAAACAATTGAAACTCATTTCTCCTACTCTCTCTCTCTCTCAGATTTCAAACATTCAACAAGAAATCATTCATACATAGCATAAAAGCAATTGCATGAAAGAAAGAGTAAAACATTCATGATCATAACATTTAAAGATGCATACACAGAGAATATATGAACACCATGAGTCTGAATCACAATTTCTTTGTATTAATTCAGAACTTCTATACATGGAGTCTATTACACAGCTCTCTGCTTCTCTTCTATGCTCTCTTCTCTGTTAATGTTACAATGATACAAGTGAGGGTGTCTATATCCATTTTCCCTCCACTCCTAAAACTATGAAATCTAATATTCAAAGCTACCTACTTACATAAATGCCTTTTACTTACTACGGACGAGAGCGGATCGCTCAAGTTCCTTTACAATATATAAGTACGCCTCTTCTTAACTATCATATTTAAGTTTGGCGCATCCAATCTTCAAAAGTTTTTAAACAATTTATCATGTGCTCAAAATGTGTTGCGCTTGCCCCACGCTCTCTTGACGTTGACGATGCTCCTGCATCATACTCCCTTTCTTGAAAATTTTCACGGGCTCCTATCTATGAGCTCTTGCATGGTCTCTCCATGCTTCTGAATCTCTGCTTCATTCTCCCAGCTGGCATCTTCAACTGGACGTCCCTTCCACTTGACCAAGTATTCAAAATATTGTTTTCTTCTGGTCCTCTTGCTAATTATTTTGTCTAGTATGCTTTCCATTTGTGGCTTCTCTGCAACTGGCATCTGCTTTTTCCACTGAACCTCTGACTGCTCATCACTTGTTCCTACTTCCTCAGTTTTGTATGGGTACAAATCTGAGACATTGAATATCAGAGAAATTCCGATCCCATCAGGTAATTCAATCTCATAAGCATTTTCCCCAAATTTCTTCAAGACCTTGCATGGTCCCATTTTCTTCATCTTTAGTTTATTGTATGTTCCTCTTGGGAACCTTTCCTTTCTCAAATGTGCTAGAATCAAGTCACCAAATTCAAACTAAAGTTGTCTCCTGTGTTAATCTTCCCTGCGTTTATATTCCTGGCTTGAATTCTGTAACCACTCCTTCACCCGGCTGTGAAGTTCCTTCATTGCCTCTACAAAATGTTCTACACTAGTGCTCCTAGTCACATTTTTTTCTGAATCTCTCAATTCAGAAATTCCCCTCGGTTGTATGCCATAGATAATCTGAAATGGACAATGTCCTGTACTTCTGTTAACTAAGTCGTTATAAGCAAACTCCGCCTGTGGTAATATGTTGTCCCACAGGCTGTGGTGTTCTATCACCAAGCTCCTCAGCAAGTCCCCTAAACTCTTGTTTACGACTTCTTTCTGTCCATCTGTCTGAGGATGATAAGATGAATTGAACAATAAATTTGTTCCCAGCTTCTTCCATAAGGTTCTCCAAAAGTTTCCCACGAACTTGGTGTCTTCATCCGAAACTATACTCCTTGGTAAGCCGTGAAGTCGAATGACTTCTTTGAAAAACAGGTTCACAATGTGAGTTGCGTCACTGGTTTTCTGACATGGGATAAAGTGTGCCATTTTGGAAAATCTATCCACCACCACAAAGATCGAGTCAAATCCTCTTTGTGTTCTTGGCAACCCAAAAATAAATTCCATGCTGACTACATCCCATGGCCTCTCAGGTATGGCCAATGGTTGATAAAATCCTGCATTCTGCCTCTTTCCTTTCGAATGCCGACAAATTCTACATCTATCCACAAATATTTTAACTTCTGCTCGCATTCCCGGACAAAAGTATGACTCATTCAATTTTGCGAATGTCTTTTCATGACCGAAGTGTCCGGCCAATCCTCCACTATGTTTTTCCTTCAACAGGTTCTCCCTCATGGAGCATTTTGGAATACAAAGCTGATGGCCCTTAAACAACAATCCTTCCTGGATCATGTATTCTGCCATTTGCTTCTATATCTGAGAACTGGATTCTCAGTTGCTTCATATGCCTCCTTAAAATCTGGATCATCTGTGTACATGTCCCTGAGATCATCAAAACCTAATGTTTTGACCTTGAACTCCTGCAACAGCAAACACTTCCTACTCAAAGCATCGGCAACTTTGTTAGTAGTTCTAGAAATATGTTTAATAACAAAAGTGAAATTTTGCATATATTCAACCCATTTAACATGCCTCGGATTCAACTTTTCCTGTTGAGTCACAAACTGCAGTGCATGATTGTCACTGTATAAGACAAACTCTTTTGGAATCAAGTAATGCCTCCATTTCTTTAATGATTGTATAATAGCATAAAACTCCTTGTAATATGTGGAGTACTTCACCTTCGCTTCATTCAGCTTCTCGTTGAAGTATGCTATTGGCCTGTCTTCTTGACTTAAGACTGCCCCTATTTCAAATCCACTTGCATCGCATTTCACTTGAAATGTCTTTTGAAAATCAGGCAACACTAGAATTGGTTGTTCCGTAATCTTCCTCTTCAACAGATTAAAACTCTTCTCAGCCTCTTCCATCCAGTGAAAAGACTTATGTCTTTTCTTCACTGTATCCTTCATCGCTGCACTAATTCCACTAAAATTCCTGATGAAATTCTGGTAGAAACTAGCCAATCCATGAAAACTTCTCACCTCAAATATGTTCTTCGGTGATGGCCAATTCTTGATCACTTCCACCTTATCTGGATCCATCCTCAATTTGTCTGCAGAAATAAAAAATCCCAAATAAATGAGCTCTGTCTTCATGAATGAGGACTTTTTCATATTTATAAGAAACTTCTCTTGCTATAATCTCTTCATCACTGTAGCCAAATGCTTCAGATGTTCAGCCTTTGTTTTACTAAAAATCAGTATGTCATCCAGATACACAATGACAAATTTCCTGATGAATTCTTTCAGGACTTCGTTCATCAACCTCATAAAGGTACTTGGCACATTTGTTAAGACAAATAGCATAACAAACCATTCATACAACCCTTCGTTAGTCTTGAAGGTTGTTTTCCATTCATCACCTTCCCTCATACAAAACTGGTGATATCCACTTTTCAAATTAATCTTGGAAAATAATTTTTCTCCACTTAAGCAATCCATCAAATCATCCATCCTTGGCAGTGGAAACCTATACCTGATGGTTGTCTTGTTAATGGATCTTGAGTCAATACACATCCTCCAACCTCCATCTTTCTTCGGACTGAGTACTGTCGAAACAACACATGGACTCAAGCTTTCCCTGACCAAACCTTTGTCCAACAGCTCCTGGAATTGTCTTTTGACCTCTTCATTCTCCTGCGGCGTTAATCAGTACGCGGCTTTGTTTGGAAAACTATCTCCTGGTATGAGATCAATATGATGAATCACACTTCTGATCGGTGGCAACGAACAAGGTAGTTCGTCCACTACTATGTCAGCTAACTCTTCCAAAAGTTCCTGAACCTCTTCTGGTAAGTCATCCACTCTTGTGGTGGTTAAAACAATCTTTGGTTTTCTGACCACAATGAATTACAGTTCCTCCTTCTTCTTAACCTCTATAAGAAGTTCCTTCCCACTCATGAGAAGTACAGTGTTGCTTACTTCCGGTTTCACTTCCTTATCTTTGATTGGAAGCAACATATGAGTTCTCCCATTCTTTTCTAGGGTGTATGTGTTCATCCTCCCATCATGAATCACATTCCTATAATATTTCCATGGTCTACCCAGCAATAGATGACATACATCCATGGAAATAACATCACACAAGATCTTATCATTATATCCTCCTATCTTAAATTCAACTAAACATTGTTTAGTGACATTTACCTGATGTCCTTTTTGTAGCCATGAAACTTTATATGGACTTGGATGTTCAATCATCTCCAGCTCCATCTTTTCTACCATCTCATTTGAAACGAGATTATCTGTGCTACCACTGTCCACAATGACCTTGCATACCCTATCCTTGGTTTTGCAAGCAGTTTGAAAAAGTCTGTTTCTTTGGACTGAACTCTCCACCTCCTTCTCTAGTGTTAAGAGAACTTTCCACATCATCAGTGATCTTCCACCTTCAGCATCCTCTGCCTCAACATCTCACCTTTGTTCTTCGGCGATGTGAGTCTCTCCTCCTTCTTTCTTTTTATCAGGACACTCATAAGACTTGTGCCCATTTTTTCCACATGTGAAGCATGTTATTACTCCACCTCTTCCTCTTCCCATACCTTTGGTACGAGGAAACATATTATTATTAGCATACCCTCCTCTCTGCTCAGTATGTTGTCCTCTTTTTTCAGCATATTTCCCTCGCTGTGAGCTTCCACCTCTCTCAGTTCGAGTCTGAGGTTTCTTCCAGTCCTCCTTGGGCTTCTGATTTTTATCCTGGGCAGTTGACTTGCCTCTGGGCTGACTCCTTCCTCTGCCTCTTTGACCCTGCTTTCGGCTCATCTTCTCTTCATCCTTTAGAGCCATTTGATAAGCATCTTCCACAGTTCGGATGGTTACCATGCTCATCTCATCCTGAATGTCATATCTCAGGCCATTCATGTACCTGGAAACCTTTTCATCATCGCTTTCCCGATGACCTGCCCTAATTTTTAGCCTGTAGAATTCTTTTGTATATTCTTTTACTGTCATCAGCTTCTGTCTCAGGTTCTGCATTCTCCTGAACAGAGTAATCTGGTAATCCCTGGGGATGAATTTTTCCTTCATCTTCGTAATCATCCTATCCCAACTCTTGATTTTTTGCTTTCCTTTGCAGCGTCTATCAGCTTGTTGTTCATCCCACCAAAATGTTGCATGTCCTTTCAATCTCGTGACAGCATGCTTGACCTTCTTGTCCTCTTCGACATCTTCATAGTCAAAGTATGTGTCCAGGTCTCTAATCCAATCTAGAAGCTCTTCAGCATCTAGGATTCCCTCATAAATTGGAATGTCCATTTTGGCTCTTGCACCCATTCTTACAATAGCTCTAATCAAATGTTTGTTTGCGGCATCTTTGGCTGCAACTTCCTCTTCTCCATGTCCAACTTCATTTTCTCTTTCGGAATCACTAAGATCCCTAGCACCAACTGT
Organism: Picea engelmannii; assembly: GCA_009831015.1. Lineage (NCBI taxonomy): Eukaryota > Viridiplantae > Streptophyta > Pinopsida > Pinales > Pinaceae > Picea > Picea engelmannii. Next base: position 10,766 of record ML815300.1, read on the forward strand.
GTGCCTCTGTGTTGTCTCCATGTCCTCCATTCTGGCACGAAGATCACACATCTCTCTTTCCATCTTTGGATTTTGCATCTGCCTACCCCTTCTCCTTGGCATTTCCCTATCCTCTTCCGGATCGAGTGATTGTCTATCTCTTCTCCTCGGCGGCATGGTGAATTCTCTTTTTCTCTACTACACAAAGCAAAGAGCCTTTATGTGCTCTAATACCAACTGACGCAGCCACACCCTCTGCCTCGGCAAAAGGCCTTTGCACTGACCTCCCGGTCTTAAGGATCGTTCAAAGTTCACCCTCGAGCCGAAGTGGCTCCTTTGATTCTCCCCTGGAATCTCTATTGGGATTGACCCACAGGTCTTTTCTACTCCTCACAAACTCTAGGCCCGATTCTTGTTCTCTTCTTCGACAAAAGAATGGAGTTTCCGGTTTCGAGGTTTTGAAATCCCGATGTCACAACCTTTTCTTTCCCGATTTCCCGATCTCCGGTATCCCGATAGGCTCTAACTTCAGTTAGCCCTCTGGGATAGACTCGTGGTCCATGCGACCTTGCCTTATATGACCACAATCAAACCTCTTATCGGGATTCGGGGTTTTGAATGTTGAAATGTATTGGACCTCTTGTCCATGGAATCCCCGATCTCTCGAATTCTGATTTCCCGATAGATGAATTTTCCTTTCAGGAAATTTCCCGATGGCTTTGATCTTCGCCACATGTCCTTTTATTATGGACGGTCCTGATTTCGTCTCGCGACTTTGCGATTTCAAATGCTCTGGACGTCTTGTCTTCAGGATCCGCGAAATGTCGAACCCCAGTATGTCGTTGGACTTTCCTATTGGGATTTTTCCCGATGGTCCCGATTGTTGCCACGCTACCCCTCAAGATGGACGGTTTTGATTTACTCTCGGGACTTTGCGACTTCAAATCCCAAAGTGTCCCGACCTCTTGTCCTCGGAACTCCCGAAGTGCCAATGGACTCCTGATCTCCACCACGTTTCCCAATCGATGGATGGTCCGGATTCAGTCTCGGGATTTTGAGACTTTCGATGCCTCGATGACACAAATTCATTGTCAACTTAAAACCCCGGTATCCAAAATACCGATGGGTGCTCGATTATCGCCCATGTCTCCTCAAGATGGACGGCTCAGATTGATCCTGGGATTTTCACTATGAAAATTCTCGATCTCTCGTCCTCATAACTCCCGATTTCATGAACGCCAAAATCTTGATGGCCACGCCTCTCTTCGGGACTTTCCTCCTCTCGTTCACAAAGCTTAAACTTCGTGCAACTCCTGACCGATCCAACAGCTAACGGGTATCTATGTGAAGATCCGACGGTCCACAACCTCCTGAGCTTGCACCTTGGAAACCTGGTCATAACCTCCTCGCTCCTTTGTTAGATCGGATAGCTGACGAGATTTCACTAATCCTCTCCAGAGAATTCTGACCGTCTATTTCTCCTTGACGATTTCTGTGAATGAACAAAATGTTCCTCCACAAACTTGTCCACCTACGGCGCAAACTTACGACGCCTTCTTAATACTTCCAGTCGCAACTTCCCTGCACTGTCCTTCAATGGTTTAGAAGGCCTTATCCTTCCTGAGCTTTATCATAACTCTGATTCTTAAAGAATACTCTTGCGCGAACTCCTTGTGGCAACCTTCAGACACTTCCAAGTGATGAATTTCCTTCGACCTTGTGCACACCTGCAGCAGCAGTCTCTCAATACTTCGCTCAGGTTCACAACCATGAGACCTCACTCGGCCTACGCACTCCTTGCACGGCTTCTGTGCTCAACTGCACTCTGAGGAAATGAGAACAAATGCTATCTCTTCTGAGATTTTAGAGACGAACCTCTGAACCTTTTGTCAACGCACTCCTTACGGACAATTCAACTGCACTCCTTGCAGGAATCTTGCTCAGATAGAGAAACAATTGAAACTCATTTCTCCTACTCTCTCTCTCTCAGATTTCAAACGTTCAACAAGAAATCATTCATACATAGAATAAAATAAATTGCATGACAGAAAGAGTAAAACATTCATGAGCATAGCATTTAAAGATGCATACACAGAGAATATATGAACACCATGAGTCTGAATCACAATTTCTTTGTATTAATTCAGAACTTCTGTACATGGATTCTATTACACAGCTCTCTGCTTCTCTTCTATGCTCTCTAATCCATTAATGTTACAATGATACAAGTGAGGGTGTCTATATATGTTTTCACTCCACTCCTAAAACTGTCAAATCTAATATTCAAAGCTACCTAATTACATAAATGCCTTCTACCTACTATGGATGAGAGCGGATCACTCAAGGTCCTTTACAATATATAAGTACACCTCTTCTTAACTATCACATTTAAGTTTGGCGCATCCAATCTTCAAAAGTTTTTAAACAATTTATCATGTGCTCAAAATGTGTTGCACTTGCCCCACGCTCGCTTGACGTTGACGATGCTCCTGCATCATCCCTCCACATGGGCTTTGCTGATGATGCTCCTACATCACCTAGTTAGCTTGAGAGTGGGACTGAGGAAGCAGGTTGTCAGGCCTGTGGCAGATTGAAGAGTCGGGTTGTCAGACCCGTGAGAAATTTCTCTCCATGTGAGAGAAATGTTGGGAATTGATACCCGAAGGTGCTAAACTGCAACTACAAGTCTCTGAGACTTCCTGCCCGACCTGTTGTTGAAGCCCTCGAAGGGAAGTGGGGCAGCCGAGGGACTGTTGAGAAACGAAGGGGCACACTTCCTAGGTGGGACATGCATGTGGGGAATGAGGGACTGTAGGCTGTTAGTATAAGTTGGTAGTTGTGACAGAGTCTTTCCTGTTGTCTGAGATACATCATCCTGGTTAGGAATCCCTTTACCTGGGTGGAGTTTAGTCCCAGCTTGGGGGTGACCCACTGCTAAGAGTGATGAGCAGTGTGGTCTAAGGCTGGGAGGTTCATGGAAGTTCTACATGCATTTGGTGATATTTTTACCAAGATAAGTGTTTATTTTATGTTAAATTAAATGTTGCATTATTATGTATGCATTTATCTTTATGGGTTATTCCTGTTTATGCTACATGTGTATTTTTATTATTATTGTGTATGAATCTATGCATTTACAAAATGTATTTTTCTGTTTAAGTTATATATATAAAGTTCCGCAAGAGTTTTTCTGTGTATATGTTTAATTTGCATACAGTTCAAAATTTTTATGTGGCATAGCTCAGTTGGATGTTGGGGATGTTACAATATTGTATCAGAGCTCCAGTTTTCAACACTGAGCCTGAATGCGCCGAGAAAGTTGAGTTGAAATGAAATTCCATAGAGAATTGATTTTGAAGTGGCCAATTTTTAAGTTATAGAGTGTCCATGGTAAAAATTAGAAGCAATTGCGTGGAATTGGGCAAAAGCCCTAATTTATGTTGTTAATTTCATGGGAAAATTGAGAAATTTGGTGAAGTAGTGAGATATTCTTAATTTAATATTTGTTCTAACAAATTCAGACCTAGAATTGGTCGAATTTGAAGTTAGAGGGAAGCCATGATAGATGGAGAAAGATTAGTTGATTAAAATTATCAATTCGTGAATTGAGTTTGGGAAAAATTCATTCGAGGAATGGCAACCAACAATGATTTGTTGTTGCAGAGGTTGAATTGCTTTTATCAGGGTGAAACTGAACAAGTTTCATAGTTGCAAAATCTATGGTGAAAATTGGGAAAACGTTTGGAAAAAAACCCTATTTCTGCAGCGGAATTCACGAGGAGTTGATGTGCATAAAAAAAATGTGTGTAGGTGGGTGCACTAAAAATGCATGATGCACATTGAAAAGCTTGTGATATGTGGAAAATTATTGGCACGCGGGTGCATGTGCTAAAATTTGGCGTTGTGTGGTGTAGAGTGGCATTGGGCAGAAAAATATTGGCATGCGGGTGCATGTGCGGTGCAGATTTGCATTGTGTGAAAAAATATTGGTGTGACGGTGCACACACTAAAATTTGACGTGACACGGTGCATAGTGGCATTCCACAAAAAAATATTGGTGTGCAGGTGTGTGCACTAAAATTTGGCACTGTGCGTTGTAGAGTGGCATTGCGCGGAAAAATATTGGTGTGCAGGTGTGCACTGTAAAATTTGGCGTTGTGTAGTGCAGAGTACCATTGTGAGGAAAAATATTGGCGTGGGGGTGCGTGCACTAAAATTTGGCATTGCACAGTGCAGAGTGGTAATGCATGAAAAATATTGGCGCGTGGGTGTGCGCACTTAATTTTGGTGTTGCGCGATGTAGAGTGGTAAGCATGGAAAATTTTAGCGCGCGGGTGTGCGCATTAAATTTAGCATTGTGCAGTGTCGATTGAGTGGCGCATGCGTAACACTGGTGCGCGCGGTGTGCACACACATAATAATGGTGTGCGTGGAGTGCGCAATATTGATAGAGAGCAAAGGAATTTTGTTGGTGCACACGCAATGTCGGTATATGTTATCACACGATAGTTTAGTTAATGGTCGCACAGAGTACTAGTGCGTGGTGAGGGTGTACTAAACTTTGTCATGGTGCATTGCATAGAGTAAAATGCATGCAGAATATTAGTGCGACACAAAAATTGCACGCAACAGGGATTAGTGAATGAACCAAAATTGTGCACGCTGGATATTGGCACGCGACACAAAAGTAGTGCGCACCAGTTATTGGCGTGACATATAAGTGACCCACATTGGTTATAGGTGTGTGGAGCATGCGCTACCTTATGGTGTTGTTGCACATGCTAAATATGGCTGTACAGGTTCAAATTTGTGTGCACAAAGTTGTCTAGATGGTCTACAACAACAGAAAACTAGTGAATTTATGCGACATTTTATACTGTTTGAAGGTCATGTTATTGCAGTGTGTTTTTTAGGCCCTAAACAACATTTTTAGCTACTCAAAAACCTCAAGATCAGAGTGTACCTAACAAAGTGTACCAAGGTACACTTTGTCTCTGCAGCTCAAATGAAATATCCCGGAGAGAGATTTCTAATGGTGTAAACCGTTCGTCAAACGAAGCTTTTATGAGAAAGTTACAGGACAAACGGTGGAGGGTAAATTTTAAGACCCAACTAACTTTGAAGGGCCATAACATTTTTCTCCGGAATCAAATTGAGGCATAGGAGTAGTATATGGAAAGATATTGAACCATAGAAGACATTCTTAGAGCTGAATTAATTTTTTGGGCATGTTAAAAATGTTTAATATGGAAAAGAAGGTACTTGTATCATTCCATATAAAAAACACTAATTGGCCTAGAACTTCAGCAGACTGTAACTAGCAGCCCGGAACCTAGAAAGAGGTGAAAAATGGATAGACTGTCCAAAATATGTATATTAAGAAACCCAATTGAGATCATACTAAAAATCCAATGTAGTAGGTGAAAAAATGCATAATTACAGCACAAAATTTCACCAAGTTGAAGAGTGAAAAAAAAATTAAGGGACAATTTTCAAATAACCATAACTTTCTACTCAAGACTCAGAATTGAGCATGGAAGCATGCATTGGAAATGTATTGGATAATAGAATATAATTATTCACCTAGAAAATTGATATGGGCATTCAATTTTCAGGAAATCAGAAGAAATAATTATGATTCATTATTGAATCAGAATGGTTCATATTTTCATGAATTGTTGAAACAGTTGGCCTGACAAAGTTCTGTTCGCTGCAAATTTTGCAGAGTTAACAACAACTAGGTCATATCAGGATCAACAAAGAGTGAATAGGAATTTAATATGCACATGGGGCTTACAATCAGGAAGATTAGATCAGAGCGATGGATGTCCATATGGGCATTGAAGGGAAAAAATCCAATGGACATGGAGAAGGAAGGAATGCAAACATGAATATGGTAGAGATCATTAAACATTTGCAGAAGGATGTCAAAAGCCATAAATTTGATAATGAAAGGATTATGAGATCCAAGGAACAATAGGAGGACTTCAACATGAAGTTAATGCAGAGCTTGAACCGAATAGAAAAGAAATTGGATAAGGAGAGTGGCTCAAGAATATTAGGAAGTCACGGGTATCCTGATGAAAAAAGAAGAACCAAAAGTGTTAGCAAACATCACCATCACTCCCCGAGGCATTCCAATAAGAGAGCACACAACATCTCAATTCCATCCCCTGTCAGGAAGCATAAGAGGTCTGGGGTGGATGAACTATGATGAGAAATGAACAAAATCAAACCTCCTACATTTGATGGTGAGCACAAGAAGGATGAAGATGCAGAAACATGGTTGTTGGGCATGAGAAAGTATTTCAATTGCATAATTATTCTTCTCATGCAGAAGGAAGAATTTCCATCTATCAACTCAAGGGAAAGGCATCCATGTGGTGGGATCATCTTGTGTAGGTACAACACATTAAAGAGAAAAATATTACTTGGAGGGAATTCAAGAAGTATTTTGAAAAGAAATACTTGACTAAGAGATACTATGACAAGAAAATGAAAGAGTTCTTTGAACTCAAACTTGGGAGTATGACCATAAATGAATATGAAAGAAGGTTTTTATAACTGTTGAAGTATGTTTCTTTCATCAAGGATTAGAAATTTAAGATTCAGAGGTATTTGAGTGGATTGCCATCATTCATCAGTGACAAAATACAATATGATGATCCCAGAACATTGGAGGAGACCATAAGGCGAGCTAAATGCCTATATCATCAACAAAAAGCAAGGCCAACTTTCCAAAAATCTTGGTAGGATAAGAATACATTCAATATGGATCATAGGAAGAAGGGAACTAAGCCACCATTCTTAAAAAATAGTCCTCAGGGACAACCAACTTCTAGAGAACCCAGAATGATTGAGACAGGGGGTCAAAGGCCAAGGCAACCACCTATTCAATGTTGGGGTTGTAAAGGAGATCATATGTTTAGAGATTGTCCTCATAGAGATGAAAAAGTGAGGATTGTTCACAATGTACAACAATATGAAATAGTGGAGTACATGTGCATAAAAGTACCAAGGATCTATGCATCCCTGGACAACAAACAAGCAGAGTATCAGTCACATATGATCGAAGTGGAAGGTATGATCAACAACCAAACCATTTCTACTTTAATTGATTAATGATCTAGTCATAGTTATATATATCCTAAGATGGTGGAAAGTTTTCATTTTCCAATAAGTGAGCATGGAAAATCTTGGTTGGTGCAGTTGGCTACCAGAGCCAAAAGAAAAGTTAATGATATGGTTAAGTCATGTCTTCTGGACATGAATGGACTGAACACCAAGGCATATTTAAACATCTTGCCTTTAGGTTCCTATCAATGTCTAATTGGGATGGATTGGTTGGACCAACATCATGATATCCTAGACTTTCATAACAAGAAATTGACTTTCTTGGATGAGGAAGGGAACCTAAGGACAATGCAGGGAATTCCCAAGGAAGTATCCATCAGAGAAATTTCGGCATTGCAGCTGAAGAAATGTTACAGAAAAGGGTGTCAAATATTTGTAGGACATATGGAAGAGACACCTAAAGATAAGGTGTCAAATATTGAAGATTATGTAGTCCTAAAAGAGTTTGAATATGTGTTTAAGGAAATACCAAGATTGCCCCCTAAAAGAGACATTGATTTCTCCATAAATTTGATGCCTGGAGAAACTCCAGTATCCAAGACTCCTTACAGGATGAGTACACCAGAATTGAAGGAGTTGCAAATGCAACTTGAAGAGCTTCTGAAGAAGGGGTATATATGCCCAACTGTGTCACCTTGGGGTGCCCCAGTTTTATTTATGAAGAAAAAAGATAGAACATTGATACTTTGCATTGGCTTTAGACAGTTGAACAAGGTAACTGTTAAGAATAAGTATCCTTTGCCAAGGATCGATGCCATCTTTGATCAGTTGAAAGATGTAAAAATATTCTCCAAGATTGATCTTAGGTCAGGTTATCATAAAGTAAGAATTAAAGAAGAAGACATCAGCAAGAATTCTTTCAGAACAAGGTATGGTCATTATGAGTTCACAATGGTTCCATTTAGGTTATCAAATGCACTAGTTGTCTTCATCTGTTTAATGAATGGTATTTTAAGAGAATACTTAGATAAGTTTGTCATTGTATTTTTAGATGAAATTCTTATATATTCTAAGTCAGAGGAAGAGCATGAACAACACTTGGGGATGGTATTACAAATATTAAAGGAGCATCAGTTGTATGCCAAATTGAGCAAGTGCTCATTTTATCAAAAGAAAATTCATTATTTGGAACATGTCATTTCAAAGGATGGGATAGCAGTGGATCCTGAGAAGATATAAGCCATTAGAGGATGGTCAATGCCAAAGAATGTAACAGAGGTCAGATCATTCATGGGCCTTGCAAAACACTATAGGATATTTATTGAAGGATTCTCAAAGATTGCACACCCAATCGCTTCCTTGCAAAAGAAGGGTGTGAAGTTTCAGTGGACATTGGATTGTGAAAAAAGTTTCCAACACTTGAAGAAATTATTAACAAGTTCTCCAATACTAAGGATTGCAGATCCAAATGAAGACTTCATTGTATGCACTGATGCATGTAAAGAATGACTTGGTGGATTCCTCAGTCAAAATGGGTTTGTTGTATGTTATGAATCAAGGAAGTTGAAGGAGCATGAAAGGAACTATGCCACTCATGATTTGGGGTTGGCAGCCATAGTGCATGCCTTGAGGAAGTGGAGGCACTACCTCATGGGGAAAAGGTTTGAGTTGAAGACAGGCCATAATGGTCTGAAATATTTATCTGACCAGTTAACTCTAAATGCTAGGAAAATAAGATGGTTAGAATTTCTCACTAAATTTGAATTTGATATAAATCATATCAAAGGGAAATAGAACAAAGTGGTTGATGCACTCAACAGAAGAGTGAATGAGTTGCATGCTACAACCATTAGCATGTACTAATCATATTTGAAAGACAGAATTTTGCAGGCTACAAAATCAGATTTGCAATACAAGGAATTAGTGGCAAAATTACAACAAAGTAATTTTCAGCAGAAAATTGAAGCCTATGAGCTAGACAATGATGAAATTCTCATATACAGGGGAAGAATTTATGTACTAAAGATGCCCATTTTATTCCAGTAAATTTCACTCACAAGGTAGCCAACATTGTTGATGTTTATATGAGAGAAATTGCTCGATTACATGGTGTACCTAAGACAATTGTGTCTGACAAAGATCCAAAATTTACCTCAAATTTTTGGAAGGGATTATTTAATAAATTTGGAACAAATTTGAATTTTAGTACAACTTATCATCTCGAATCAGATGGACAAACAGAGAGGGTGAATCAAGTGATTGAGGATATGTTGAGGATGTATGTGATGGATAAACCATCAAAATGGGAGGACTAAATACACTTAGTAGAGTTTGATTATAACAATGGGTACCAAACATCTCTAAAGATGAGTTCATTTGAGACACTTTATGGCAGAAGGTGAAACACACTGATAAGTTGGGATAACCTAGCAGATAGAGAAGTGGTTGGGCCAGATTTACTCAGGGAAATGGAGGAGAAAATGTTGAAAATAAAATAAAATTTAAGGGCTTCCCAGGACACGCAGAAAATCTATGCTGATAAGGGTAGAACTCACAGGGAATTTAAAGTGGGGGACCATGTATTCTTGAAAGTGAAGGCCAACAGAAGTTCCCTGAAGTTGGGAAATTGTTCAATGTTGGCAGCTCACTATTGTGGTCCATTTGAAATCCTAGAGAGGATTGGGCCTGTAGCATACATGCTTGTCTGGCCTACATCAATGACCATTCATATTGTATTTCATGTATCATTGCTTAAGAAATATATACCTGTTGTTAATCATGTTATTGATTGAAATGTGATTCAAGTGGAGCAAGAAGGCGCTTTCCAAGTGCATCTGATACGCATTTTGGACCGTAAAATTGAACAAATATGGAATCAAGCCATAGGTCTTGTTAACTTCCAATGGACTTGGTAAGTTCCCGAGGACGCTACTTGGGAGCATGAGGATGCAATGCGGGCAGAATACCTGCATATTTTTTAGGATTTTTGAAATTTTGGTTCTATATATGTACATAATGCACTAAGAATGATGCATAAATAAGGGGAGGGGATTGTAATACCCCTAGGACGAACCCCAACTGTAAATGTAAATGCAAATGTACTTAAGTTGGTGAGTTGTTTGATATCAATTTTGCATGCACCTTCCATAGTATAGTGCGCACATGTACTGCACACTAAAATGATGAAGTGTGCACATTCCAGGATACCACGTGCAACAAACTTAAGTGCATGCAATTTTGGGTCCAGGGAGCCTTTGTGTATAGTATATGTTGTGTTTTATAGGCTGGTGAACCAGTTATTATAATATAGGAGGCTTATGTTTTGAATTAGGCTAGAGAGCCTAGATGTTAAAGGCCACTGAGCCTATTTTTGTATATGTCTCATCATTAATATAATACATCGTTGCGTGTAGACTGACCACGATAAAAGAGTATGGGGGACTAAAATCCACTAGTTAGGGAAGGGGGGGGGAATAAAAGTTAAGCATAAGGGGCTAAGCTAGGGAGCTTAAGCCAAAAATGAATATTATATTAATATTCCTTAAAGTATAAAGTATGGATAATTATTTTATCCTAAGTTCTAAGGATGGGGACAAGTGGGCCAAAGTAGCTCCCAACATGACAAGTGTCAAGTTGGGAACATGCATACATATAGTCTAGACTTAGTTCATTTTCCCATTCATTCATTCCATCATCATTCACTCACTCGTTGATATTTCCTCCATACCTTTCTGTTATTATCATTGTACATGTACCTGTACCCATACCTGTACCTAGTTATCTTGGGATTTGGACTGAAGAAGTGGGCTGTCAAGCCCTTGGGAGACTGAAGAGGCAGGTTTTTAGGCCATGAGAAATTTCTCTCTAGGTAAGAGAATTGTCGGGAATTGATTCTCGAAGGGGCTAAACTGCAGCTACAGGTCTTTGAAACTTCATGTCTGACCTGTTGTTGAAGCTCTGGAAGGGATGTGGGGCAGCCGAGGAATTGTTGAGTAGAGAAAGGTCACACTTCCTGGGTTGGTACAGACATGTGGGGAATGAGGGACTATAGGCTATTAGTTTGAGTTGGCACCTGTGACGAAGTCTTCCTGTTGTCTAAGATACATCATCCTGGTTAAGAATCCGTTTACCCGGGTGGAGTTTAGTCCCAGCTCGGGGGTGACCCACTGCTGAGAGTGATGCGCAGTGCAGTATAAGGCTGGGAGATTTGTGGAAGGTCTCCATGTAGTTGGTGATATTTTTACCAATATAAGTGTCTATTTCGTGTTAAATTACATGTTGCATTATTATGTATGCGTTTATTTTTATGGGTTATTCATGTTTGTGCTACATGTGTATTTTTATTATTATTCTATATGAATCTGTGCATATACAAAATGCATTTGTCTGTTTAAGTTTTATATATAAGGTTTCACAAGATTTTCTGTATGTATATGTTTAATTTGCATACAGTTCAAAAATTTTATGTGGCATAGCCCAGTTGGATGCTAGGGATGTTACACTTGCAGGTTGTTTAGGGGACCCAGGAGGCGCCATTTTAGAGTAATTTTTGGTGGATCCTATCCAGTTATGATTTTTACAGCAAGATTGATTATTACCTTGGAGTCCCCTTCTACTATAAGGCAAGTGAGATTGTGGTCAACTAACATTTTTGATCCCTTTGATTAGACCCCATATTTTTGTTGAATTATCTGTATCTTGTCCTAAATACTCTGCCATTAGAAACTGTATTTGGCTAGCATTGTCTCGAATGACTACTCCATAGACCGCCTGGCTTGTATTTCCTTTGGAAGCACCATCAAAGTTGACTTTGTGAAATCCCAAAGGAGGAGGGAGCCAAGGAATGTGATTGTACAGGGATTTGTTTGAGGAAGAATGTTGGGAAGTGAGTGTGGAGGGTAAGGAAAAATGCTAGGAGTTCAGAAAAGAGGATTCGAAGGGATCCCTGGGGAGATATTCTTGGCTCCATTAGTGGGTTTGGATGGTTTCATGAATATGCTTATGGATAGTGGTCCAAAGGATGGAGGGTGGGGAATCTTAAGAGTGGAAGATATGTCTATTCATTTCTTTCCATAGTTGCCAAACAATGAATCTTGGAAGGAGTTGCCAGATTTTGTTCAGGATTGGGCTTTTGTATGGTCCCTTCCCCCAGTTTCTGATTATGTTAATGATACTATGCCTTTCTTTTCCAGTTCTCCTCATGCATTGACAGCCTGATTCCATGTTAATCCACTGAGCTGGCATTGGTTGAGAAGGTGCTCCATGGTTTCTTCATGTTATTGACAAAGATGAAAAATTGATGGCCTATGAAGCCTTGCTGCCTGAGATTATCCCAAGTCAATATTTTTTTTTGAACCAGGAGCCAGAGAAAGGTGGATATTTTTGGCAAAAATTTGGATTTCCATATTGTTTCCCATAGGTGCTAGTTCTAGTGGTTGTGAAAGTTTTCCTGCAAGTTATAGCCCTCTTTGGGTGTGAAATTTCCATTAGGAGTGTACCCCCAATGGAGAATATCTGGATCTTCACTTATGTGAATCTTCCTTTGGTTTGTCATTACTTTTTAGTGTTGTAAATCACAGTTTGCTTCAATGTGGAGGTCATGTGAAGTTGTTTTCCAACTACGCCAAGGAGGATTGAGGGAGACGTCCATCCATAGATTTTCCACTTTTAGGGAGTTTAGATCTTGGATGTGACTCTGGTAAGGTATTAGATTTTTTTTTGTTTGCAGGGGTGGCTTTTGCTACGAAGAATCTGTCTAGAATAGTGCATTCTTCAAATTTTGAATTTCCCAGAAAGTGTGAGATTGTATGAGTGGGCGATTTTTCTAGGCTGCAAACCAAATGTTAGAACCTTGAGGTCGGTCTTGCATCTAAATAAGGTGAGATTGAGGGATGTTTGGGGCGTATTTGAGCTTCCAAAGTTTGGCCCAGAGTTCTGTTGGAGTTTTGAGCCAACGCCACCAGATCTTTGCCCCCATTGTATTGTTCAATTTGTCTGGGTCCATGAGGCCTAAACCTCCTAGGGATTTTGACTTACAGACTTTCTCCCAACTAAATAGGGCCCATTTTTTGTTTGGTTCATGACCATTCCAAAGGAAGTTCCTCAAAAGGTTCCTTATTATTTTTATAATATATTGTGGGGCAGAGACGATAGGGAAGAGGTAGGCAGGGATGGATTGAAGCATGGATTTTAGAAGGATGAGTCTATCTGGGAGGTTTAGGGATCTGAAAGTCCAATTACTTAAGTGGTTAGAGATTGAGAGGATGAGGGAATCCTAGGATATATTTCAAGAAGCAAAGTCTGAGAGGGGAAGCCCCAGGTATTGGGATGTAAGGGAGAAAATTGGTTTGTTCAGTAGTCGAGAAATATGTTGTTGGATAGCTGTAGGAGTGTTGAAGAAGAAAATCTGATATTTTTCCAAATTGAAGGAGGTACCAGAGGCATCACTAAAGTCATTAAGAATGGATCTGAGTTTGCTCTCTTCTTGGGCAGTAGGGGTGTTCAAGAGCATTGTGTCATCTACAAATGGGATGTGAGAGGCTGATGGATGGATCCCATGTAGTTGGATGCCTTGAAGAGATACATCCAATATGGAAGATTTAATATAACGACCTAGGCCTTCTTCCATGATGACAAAAACGAAGGGGAAGAGAGGGCCCCCTTGTCTAATGCCCCGAGTGGGGGAGAAGGGTTGTGAGGGGACTCCATTGAACATAATGGAGAAGAAGAATGAGGAGATGAGATTCATTATCCAAGAGATCCAATCATTGCTAAAATTGAATGTTGTCAAAAGGGCTTTCATTTAATGCCAACTTAAACGATCAAAGGATTTTGAGAGATCCGGTTTAAGGAGCATACCTGGAGTGTGAGTTCTTTTGAGCGAGTGGATGACCTCGTGGACCAAGATGACGTTGTCCATGATTTTCCTTCCTTCTACATAGCCTGATTGTCCTTTGGATATGATGAAAGGGAGAATAGGTTTGAGTCGTAGAGCTATGACTTTGGAGATGATTTTGTAGATTACGTTGCAGAGTGATATTGGTCTGAAGTTCTTCGGATTCGTAACCCTCTCTTATTTTGGGATGAGAGTGAGAAAGGTATCATTTAGAGCTGGGAGTACCTTTTCCAAAGTGTGATATTCCTCAACCAGATGCCACACCTCTTCGTGGTAAAGTCGTCCGGTCCTGGAGATTTTCCTTTGGGAATTTTCTGGACTACTTGATCTACTTCTTCTTGTGTTATGGGACTCATTAGAGCCTCATTTTGTTCCAGGGTGATTAGAGATGGAACATGTTGAGTGATCTAATTGATTGTTGGAGTACAATCAATGGGAGGATTTGAAAGAAGTTCCTTATAGAAATCGACCAACTCATTTTTTATTTCATGATGGGTTAGACTGGTGTTACCTTGGCCATCTTCAAGCTTTGTTATGCGATTGATGAAGTGTCTATGGATCATGGAGTGGTGGAATAATTTGGTATTTTTTTCACCTTCCTTAATCCATTGCACCCATGATTTTTGTCTCCAAAGAGTTTCCTCCTGTTTGTATCTTTCTTCGAGATGCCTCTTGAGGGATTCTTCATCTTGTTGTTGGGTATCTGTGTTCCCTATTAGGATGATTTCCTTCTGGATGTTTTCTAGTCTGTTTTATAGTTCTTTTTTCTCTTGAAAAATGTTGTCTAATACATCCTTATTCAATTGATGTAGCTATTTTTAAAAAAAAATTATCCTTTCCTGGAATCTATACATTTTGGTACCTTGATGAATCTTCGTCTTGGTCCACCAGGTATGAAAAAGCTCCTAGAAATATGGATGAGTTAACCAGAATTTCTCAAACCTAGAGGGTTTGAACTTGGGAGTGTCCATCATGTCTATCCAAAGTTGAAATGGCCAGTGATATGACCTTGATTTTGGGAGTACGTTGGCCTCTATCATTGGTCCTTCCAACATTAGGGTTTCTGAGATTAACAAGTGATCTAGCCTGTAGGATATTTGCTAAGGACCAGAGCATTTATTGGACCATGTGAAGGGGTCGTTGCCTGTTTCAATATCAACCAGGTTGAGATGGTCTATGATTTCCTTGAGTTTTATGTTGTCCTATTCTAGGCATTTATTTCCTCCTTTTTTTTCCTCAAGTGTGAGGATGATGTTAAGATCTCCTCCAACTATCAATCTTCTGTGACCATCCAGGGTGCCTAGATAAGATAGGTTGTTGAGAAAGAATATTTCTCTGGGCCATTCTTAGGGCCATAGGTGTTAGTGATCATTTCATCTTTGTTAGAGCCAATAGCATGGTAGTAGTCAGTCAGGGTGCTAGCTATGGAGAGTGTCTGATCCATTATGATTGTGGCAGGGTTCCAGAGGATGGCCAAACCTCGTGCAGAACCTGTCGAGTCTATGTAAAATAAGTTGCACTATCGCCAACACCTTTTGAATATATATTTAGTTTTTTGTCCTACACACTTTGTTTCTTGTAACATGAGAATGTCTGGATCCTCATTTTTTATACAATTTCGGAGAATTTGTTGTTTGGATCTCCCATTCAGACCTCTAATATTCTAGGTGGTGATTTTCATCATAAATAGTTGGGAGGGTGGGATAAGGAGCTTTCTGAGAGGTGTTGTATCTACCTTGAGTTGATCATGTACTTTCTTGCTTCCTTTATCAGTTGTTGTACAGATTTTCACCCTCATCTTCTTCTTTCTTTGGGAATCTTCCTGGGGTCTGGGTTTGGGTTTAAAATGATGCCCAACCTAGAGGTGGCTCCTGCTGTGGAATCGAGGAATACTTTGTGGACCTTTCTGAGTTGATCCTCTTGTATGGTTTGGAGATCCTTCTTATTGAGTGTATCTTCTAGCTTTTCTAGATCAATGTTGGCTAGGTCCCACTCATCCATTAGCTTGGAGATGTCTTCTTCATTCTCTGAGTGCTTTGTTGGATTTGGTTGAGCTTGGGGATCAAGAAAGGTTCCTTGCTCAGGGCTTGGATTATGATTTTGTTTCTCTTTTCCTTTGTTGTTTCCTAGATATGTAGACAGGAGAGGGTTTTCAACCTCTTAGACATTTGGAAGTTGGTTGAGGGCCTCGAAGGAGTTGGTATTGGAGTTCCTTCACCCATTTCTATGGTTGGGTTTTTTTTGTGTTTGCTTCCTATGATTCTAGACCTGAGTAAAACCATATTTCTTCTTTTCCTCCATTTTTGGATTTGTTGGAGAATTAAGTGGGAAATCCCTGAAGAGGTGCCCATGTTCGTGACATTTCCTGCAGTGAAATGGTATGTGTTCGTAGTCAACAGTTTGGGCCCATTCCTCATCTTGATATTCGAAGATTATTGAGCCTGGTAGGGCTTTGGAGATATTCATGTAGAAAGAGATTCAAGCATATGATGTGTATATTCTTTACTTGGAAGTTTTTGAGGATTTGAAATGCCTACCCAACATATTTCCAATAACCATTAGGATCTCCTCTGGCCAGAACTCCTGAGGCAGGGAGTAGAGTCAGATCCAGACTGGGGAGAAGGAGAAATCTTATTTTTCTAGGTAGAAGCAGTCTGTCCATAAGTGTAGGTACAAACACACCGAGTTGTAGAAGTAGGGTATGTTTTCGAAGATCTCATCCTTGTCTTCTAGGTTGTAGAATATGATCGTGAAGAACCCTTTAGAGATTAGATGAAGCTCATAGTCTCCTTGCATATTCCACCAGGTCTTAATCCAACAAGCTAGGCCGTTTTTCGAGGGCTAGAGTCCCAAAAATTTTCTGATCAGAGGATGGTCCTTGATGAATTGGGTGTGCTCTCCTACCCTGATAGATTTTATGTCATATTTTGGAGCTACAGGTGCATGTGGTATACATTTTCTGGGTACCCAGATGCGAGAATCTTTTGGATGCGATAGATGTGCATCCATACTTGATCCCTTGTCGCGGTCCTTCTCTTCATGCAAAGAGTGGTCTCGGAGGTGCAGAGGAGGTTCGAAAGGCAGTTTCCTTGCTTGGGAGCCTTCTAAATCATTTTTTGTTACATTCCAATAAGAGGGGGCTTTCACCCCTCCTTCTGCACTAATTTTGTTGTGTCAGGTGCTACGACTGGATAGGGGGTGTCAAACTTGAGTAGGGGAGGTCTGAGACTGTTAGGGTTTGAGACTGCACAGTGCACCAAAACCTAGATTTTCCTCTGCAATTGAATATGCATTTCCAATAATAGAGAAAACATATTAATATTAATATGTTTTCTCTATTACTCCCCGCACCCCCATATTTTTTCTCTATTATTCCCCCCATCTCCTCCCTCATATATGAGGATATGGGGGTGGGGGTAGGGGTGGGGGAATAATGGAGAAAACACAATATCACGTCAATAAGTACTTAAAAAAAATCAATGGTGAAATAAACATTACACTTAACCCATTTTTATTGTTTAATTTGGGAAGGGTGGAATCTAAAATTTTGAGATAACTTTTGAAGATGAATAATTGGAGAGGATGAGAGCTAGGAATGTGAGAAGCACACTAGGTGGGCTGCCTTGCACCCACTCATCCTTTTGAAGAGTCTCCCATAATGAAGAGGAGAGGAGAGGATAATGGGTAGGAAAAAAATTGCACGAGAGAGCTGATCCAGATGGATGTCGGTGGCCTCCCACCTATTCCAACTGGTTCATTTTGGCATTTTTCCAATTTGGCAATTTTTCCTAGTTTGCAAGTCCTTGACTTCCAGGGCCATTTTGAGGCCCTAAACAACGTTTTTAGGGATCACCACAATTAGAATGTAGTCAGAGTCAAAGTCTGATGACAACATGTGTATTCCTCGGATAGACCTTTCGAACGGGCTATAATGCGCCTAAAACGAAGATCGTATGCAAAAGTTATGACCTTGGGAAGTCGATGTACTAGCTTACCTCAATAGGGCCCACATTAATTTTGGTGCTTCATCTCCTAGGGTTAGGTTTTTGTATGTCTAGGGTTTTAGAATTCATGTTTATTGTGAAAAGGCCTTTAGATCCTCATTATAATGATCTTCTTTCGAATGATCACAACCATCACATCTCTTCTCATAGATAAGCTGCCACCATTCCAGCAAGCTTGTTTTCCATAGTGCTTGTGCTCAGCCCTAGTACTTTCATTACTAGACCTGAAAAAACCCTTTGAGATTGAGACAGATGCTTCAGAGTATGTTGTGGGAACCGTTATCACTCAACATGGCCACCCCGCGGCCTATCATAGTGAGACACTATCTGATGTTGTTCGTAAGTACCCTACTTACGACAATGAAATGTACACCATTGTGAAAACCTACTACCAGTGGAGACATTACATTCTTGGGAAGGAGCCAGTCATCCACACCGATCATAAGCCAATATAGTTCATGCAAATAGAAGGAAAATTACAGAATGACTGCCATCAGAAGTGGTCCACTTACTTCTAGTAGTTCCACCTCAACATCAAGTATAAAATTGGAAGTACCAACTGAGTCGTTGACTGCCTCAACCAACCTCCAGTCATAGCACTCACCACGGTGCTAGACTCTTGCAACCACAAGACCTCTGGATGGCCCCACCTCTATGAGACAAACCATAATTTCTCCACCACCTACCAAATGTTGGGTGCAAAATGGGTTGTTGTGCTATCTAGGCCATCTGTGTGTTCCATCAAGCAAGTGAGCGAAGATAATCTAGGAATCCCACTATAGTCAGGTGGCAGGATACTTTGGCATTGAAAAGATAGTGGCAGTGCTGCAGAAACATTTCTACTAGCCAAAACTTCGACAAGATGTCAGCAAGTATATTCGGTCCTGCACCGCCTACGCTATTGCCAAACCGACCGCTAAGAAACAGTTCATGTACACCCCTCTTCCTACTCCTTACAGGCCATGGGAATCCATCTCAATGGAATACATGTCAGGCCTTATGTCCACCAAGAGGGGAAATGACTGTTTTTTTTTGGTTTTTGATCGCTTTTCCAAGATGGCAATTCTGGACGCCTGCAAGAAGAGAATCATAGCAGAGGCCACTACCAAGCTCTTCTTTGAACGAGTATGGGTACATTTTGGAATCCCACAAACCATTGTCTTAGATCGGGATATTTGGTTCCTTAACACATTTTGGTTGAGCCTTTGGTCACTGTTGGACACCAAGCTCACCAAATCCACTTCCTTCCACCCCTAGATATATGGCCAAACTGAGGTCGTCAATCAGATGATCATGCATATCCTGCGCATGTAAAATTCCAAGCACCCCCGCACATGGGATGAGATTATTCCCTATGTTCAACATAGATACAATCAATCCCTACATATCTCAATCGACCACAACCCCTTTCAGGTGGGGTTGGGATTCCAACCATTGGGACCCATGGATGTTGCACTTCCCCTTACGGCCACTTCGATTGACTTGTCCCCTGCTCCAATTGAAGCTTAGAAAGCCACTCATTTCATTGAGTAGATCCAACACACTTACCAACATGTTCAAGATATTTTACAGAAGTCCAATGCCAAGTACAAGTAGTGCCATGATCAACATCAGGTGCCACATAAGTTTCAGGTGGGAGACAAAGTTTGGTTGCACTTGCAGAAAGAATGTCTCACAGGGTCCCATCAGAAGCTTTTTCCACTCCATTATGGACCTTACATGATCACCAAGGATGTGGGTGACAATTCTTTTGAGATAAACATTCCCCCCTTCCTTGGATTGCACCTAGTATTCAATGTGGCTCTCCTTCGATGATACTTCCCACCATTATTGGACACCTCGGAGATAGCAGAACAATTGACACCAAAAGAGCTCAACCATGATTGCATGAAACAGACATCTAGTGATCAGATTGTGGACACACAAGTCAATGGAACTTGACAACAAAGGATACATCTTTATAGAGTTGTTAAAGCAGGGCAACTCCTCCACCAAGGCAAGTGGCTCACTTGGGGCCAAATTCAGCAGAAATTTCCTCATCTGATGGGGGAAATCAAAGCAATGGAGACCATTTCTTCCTAAGGGGGGAGAATTGATCCAGATGTATTTTGGTGGCCTCCCACCTATTCCAACTGTCCCATTTTGGAAATTTTCCAGTTTGGCAATTTTTTCCTAGTTTTCGGGTCCCTCACTTCCAGGGCCATTTTGTGGCCCTAAACAACGTTTTTAGGGCTCGCCACTATAAAACTAGAAATTAAGTTGAATTATGATGACAACATGTGGATTCCTCGAATATACCTTTCCAACGCGCTATCGTGTGCCTAAAATGAAGATCGTATGCAAAAGTTATGAACCTGGGAAGTTGATGTACTAACTTACCCCAACGAGGCCCACATGACTTTTGGTGGTTCATCTCCTAGGATTAGGTTTTTGGATGTCTAGGGTTTTGGAAGAACGTATGAATCTCACAATTCTTCCATTCATAAGTCCTTTTCACATTTCTTACATACACTATTCTTTATCATAACTTCCATTTCTTCTACTTGATTTCTTCTAGTGAGTTCAAACCAAGCTAGTAGTCTTATGATTCTCGGTATAATAACTGGTTGTTCTGGATTTTCTTTCTTTATTGGAATCTTCATGTTCTTCCTCGTGTTATTCTTTAGCTTTTGGGTCCATGGAGTCTTCTATATATTCCATGCCTTAAATATTCCAACTTCTTCCTTTCATCATAGGATCATGGATGTATATGGAAAACCAAGGATACTTAAGGCTTGTTTTCAATGAAGACTTCTTTTAGAGTCAAACTGAACACGTGTTGCTTATCATGGCTGCTACTTTCAATGGGAACATGGAAAAATACTTCATAGTCCTCAATGGATCATATCATTTAGGATTAGCTCCATCCTAATCCTTTCTTCCTGCATGAATGCATGCTCTTCTTCTGTAATCAGCTCCCTCCATCTAAGAGAGTCCATGCTTTCGTCTGCATCCTTATTTCCTTCTACAAAGTGTCACAAGTCTTTTTCGAATTTCCTCTTGATTGTTGAGTTCTTTATGTTTTGACTTCTTTTGGATCTGTTCAGGTTTGATTCTGATTTTGGCCTATTTGGCAGTGGTTACTTATATAATAGCTTCCACAGGAATTGTTACCAAAGATTGTCAACGTACTTAATCTTTTTCATGTGTATTTCTTGACTTGTAGCCATCGTGATATCAATCCTTATTTTGTTATTCTTCCATAGGTATTGTTTTACTTTACAATCTTATCTTCTAAGAAATAGATATACATGATATGTACAGGAACTATGTAAACATGGTATATACAAGGAATTTGAAGAATATTGTTACCTTGACTTTAGAAGAAGAAGTATGTTTTATCCTACTTGGCTTTCCTTGAGGGTTCCCTTTCTTCGACAAATGATACTTCGTCTGTTTATTTCCTTTTATTTAAATCAGTACAATGGTTCCTGTAGTGACCATATTTTCTACAGTTGAAGCATTTCATTTTTGAAAGATCCTTTTCTTGAGTTCATTTCTTTCTTAAGCCAAACTTCCTCTTATTCCTGGAATTCTTGAACTTTACTGTGAAGTCTTGGTCATCATATTTCTTTTGGGATTTCTATTTTGTGCTAATCCTTGATTCTTCTTGAGCACAACAAGTCAAAATTTCTTCAAATGTGGGATACTCCTTTCTTGTGTTCATGCTTGCGGAAAATGAATCCGATGTCTTGGGAAGACCATTGAGTACTATATTTACTAGTTCCTTTTCTGAAATGATGTCTTCAATAGATTTTAGTTGATCTCTTAAATGAGAGATTCTTACAAGGTATGATGTTATTCTATCATCATCATTCATTTCCATGTCACATAGCTCATTCTTCATACTCATTACTTGTCCAATGTTTCTGACTGAGAAGAGGTTAGTTAGGGCATCGTACATCTTCTTAGATGAGTCAAGATGAGAGATGTAGGGTATCAAGTGGAATTTTACAGAGTCCACTATGATTCTAATAGCATTGATGTCATTGTCTTTGAACTTCTACATAACCAAAACGTTCTAAGGTTCCTTCTCTTTTCCTTCTTCAAACTGTGATTCCATGAGTTTTCCTCTCACAATATCCAACACTTTATTCTTGGCAAGGATGAGGTCAATCCTTGTCTTCCATGCTCTGAAGTTAGAAGCTCCTTCTAACTTGTTTTCTAACTTCATAGAGTAAGTCATGACTTCTTTGACTTGGTCAACCTTTGACTTTGACCAAAAACTCAAACTTGACGTCTTAGATTTCTCAGAGTACCAGGAGGTGAACTAGGTTAGGGTGCACTAGGATATCCATAAATTAGGTCAATCTCTTCACTTAAGGTGACTTAAGAAGAGAGTTAGGGTTTCATTGTTGCAACAAAAATTTGACTACAACTGCAACTGTAACTGAGAAAAATCCTCCTAATCTATATTCCAGTGGTTAGAATATCCGAAGATAGTGTGGGCCCTTGACATGTTATAAAAATATGTGTGCTCGTTTCATCATAGACAATATAGCAATATTGTCACCCAACCATAGGCCGAAGCCACCCCCGAGCACCTTAACCTTGACAGAGAGAATAGTTTTGGAAGAAAATCCTAGACCTAATAGCCAACCAAGGTATTCTACCACTCTCTAGAGCTAGCATACCAGGAAGAAAGTCCAAACCATAACCAAGAGAAAGTCCAGGCCTAAAACCAAAAATACAAGTTGCAGTAGCTGCAGCTGCAACTACTCTCCAAACTTGCACACAACTGATTTTCTGCAGTTGCGAGTGAGAGAAGGTCAAATGAGCTCTAGCGCCCTCTTATTTATATTACTCCAATTGACCTAAGTGTGTTGACTTCTACTCCTAGAGGCTAATAACTTAATATTACATTTTCTCTTGAGTCGAATTGTCTTCTAGGGTTTGTATCCAACCGTTTAGGGTTTCTCTAGCTTCCTGAAATATTCTAATCTTGTCAAGGTTACATGTGGAGGTTAATACCTCCTACAACTACCATAATATCAACATATTCATATATCTAATTCCCCAATCTTATCCATTTGAACATGCACCTCACCACCGACGATTAAATTCATGTTTCATGTTGTATAAACTCATCCTTAATTCTCAAAGATCTAGTGGAAGAATCAAACTAGTACTCATCATGGTCGAAATGAAAAATGGGTATAACCTATAAACTTCATTTAGTTTTGGGAACAAATACTAATTAAGATTTCTTCTAGGAGGATGATTTTCTCGATTTATAAGAAATCTTCCATTTATTGCAATATTTGACAAAAATCTCAGCCTTAAGAAAAATCTACCAGCCATACCGGAACTGTACCAACCCACTCAATGACAATATAACAGAATCCCTTCGCATGAATGAATAACCTACCTTCATTATGACCTCATATCATCAAGTATCTTTCACTCGATTCACCCTCTTACATATTCTCCTCATACTGCATACGCCCCTACCCCACCTTTTTCATCTAGATTTCCCTGGTCTCAACCTCCCATTCACTCTATAATAAGTCAATTCCCTTGCCAACACTTCTGTTATGGAATCAACCAACAAAACTAAATCTCAACCAAAATTGAAGGCACACAAAGAACGGTCCATTCCTGAACCAGTTCTTCCCTTCGACATTGAATTTGATTCCCTCCCATTCACAAAGGTATCCTACCTCAAGTTTGTCGATTATAACATCTAGGATCCCCATCAGTTCCCCAAATTGTAGACAAATAAATATACAAAGTTTATCCACCATTAAGACGAAACTACCAAAATAGAAATGCAGGTGTGGGAAAGACCATTAAAGAAATATCGGATCCTCTCCCTCCTGAATTGTACACACTTTGGTCGCGGCCAAAACATTAAGTCGTGCATTTGGTTCCTCCTTACAAGAGTGCAGGGGGGATAGCTTTGGATTGATCAACAATATCCTATCGATTGCACCGTTATATATAGAGTCTCCAACCTACCCGTTTCCGAAGAAAACCCCACAAATTGCCTCAAGGAAAAAGATGCATCGACGGATGAGATCTATTCTACATATGACACACGTCGAGGTACGCACAATGTTGTAATTACAGAAATTAACAATTCAGAGGCTAGGTTTGCAATGCACTTGGTTTCATGCAAGTTTATTCATAAATTTTGGAAGGACGGATTCCCTCTCGGGGTCGTTCTCATGACCAAGAACTGGGTGGATGGGAATCAAATGGTGTGTGCCCCATACTTACTCCAAGAATTCATCAATGATTTCCTAGATGCAGAAGACAAGGACAAAGAATTTCAGTATAGTTGGGTACTTTTCTTATTGGGTATGGTACTATGGAAGCTGCCCCATGGATTTGAAATCAATATGAATACTTCCCCTTCATTTATAGCTCCCCAATTCCTAACAATCCAGTACTCCAAGGAGGAAGAGACCCATGCTATATATTTTGACACATTCCAGCACTGGTATGCATAGTTGATCAAGAACATCTCAGGAACATCACACCAATGAGACGTAAGTCGAGGATAAAGTGGCATAGACTGAGACTGTTGAATCCCCTATCTCTGCCACCCCATATCAGAATGCTAGCAGGACTGATGTTGACGATGTCATAGCTAAAAAGAGAAAGTGATCGCCACACCTCAGGTTGACATTGACTCTAGTTCTGAACAAGATCCCTATCCTACCCCCCAGCCAACCTCAGTTGATGAAGAAGCTTCTTTCCCACATCTCAACCCAAACCCCGCTCGGGGTCCAGTATATGCCAACGTAAAACCTCGCATACACACACCAAGGAGGGTTTCCCTAGTCCAAGCCGCCAGGTCACCAAATTACTGAAGGAGGTTTGCACACAATTGGGAAAATAACAATCCTCCCAAAACGAAATGAACAAGAAAATGCATATTCTGGGCCAACAATTTTCTACCTCTTCCCTACTCGAATTTCCATATTCATCCAATCCAACCCTTGAGGTTCATGGAGGTAGTCCACACCGAGTCCTCAGTATCAACCCACTGATGGTCATCCCTTCGGTCTCGATCAAAACCGAATTGGATTTGTCACAAGTACCTAGACAAGAACTCCATACCTTTATAAATAACATGGTCCAAGAGATCATGGAATTCCATCAATCCATCAGCCAGGAAAATGCCTGGTTATGCCTCCTATATGAATAATAAATTTCCAATCATGATGCTACGTGCTCCCAGTTACAACAGGATTCATGCGTGCATCATAAAATCAAAGAGTCTCGGAACAAGCTTCGTGACTCATATATGGACAAAGTCACAACACATGCCGAAACTCAGGGCCATTATGTAGCCATTCTCATTGAACACACTAAAATGGCCACTATTCTTAACAAGGCCTATTCACAGGTTTCCCAGCAGGCCCGATGCAGCCAGATCTTCCTGCATTGCAGAAACTGCAAGTGACAACTGAGTAGGTTTGGGTCCTAAGGTCCTATAATAGTGACCTCCATGCACAACTACAAAAAGTAACGACATGGAACTCCACACTCTAAAAATAGATCGCTCAGGCCACAATAGTAATTCAAAAGGGTTGAACCTGTGTTGAATATTTCTTTATGCTAATCACTCGAAGCTACAACATCTAAGACCACTTATAAAGTCCTCCTAAGATCACTGATCTCTATGATAAGAACTGCACGGTAGAAGATTCATTTATGCAACAACAATGTGATGTAAGTTCCTTGCCTCCCAAAGAATGCACTGTCGTGATGCTCGTCATTTCAGCCAGAAAGGAGGAGATCACTATCGCTCGGGCCAAGAAACCAAGAATGCAATATTTATTCACTTCTATGGCCGACATGGTCTTGAAATGGTATACCTAGCTCTCGGACCTACACATTGCGGCCACCCCTCTCATTGCACAACTTGACAACATAGACTTAACACTTTCTCAGGTCACAACTAGGGAAGTTGAGCAAGTTTTTTAGCTTACACTCTATCGTTGAAGGGTTTTGAGTAGCCTTCCTTCTTCGTATTTGCATGAGCTTTCTTTCTTCTCTCGTGTCAGGGATTCGATAAATTCCTCAAGAGAAGGCATCTTCCAAGTGGATCCAGAGGAAAATTTGACTAAATGGAATGTGCATACAAACACTGTGATTCAGGACCAAGTTTGGAGAGAATGGTGAGAACCATTTGTTTCTCCTCAGATTTATCAACCCTGCAAGACTTGAGTTGCGATAGTAAATCCTTATATTTTGTAAAGAAATCTTGGAGATTGTTGAAGATTTTTGGATACAATGTGAGCAATTCCACCTCGAACATGTGTCCCCTAATCTCATCATGTTTTCCAAAGAGACGTTCCATGGTGGTCTAGGCTTCATTGGGGCTTTTACAGGAAGATATGTGAAAGACGAGATCAAGAGAAATGAAACTGCAAATTGTCGTGAATGCTTCATCCATTAGATTTAGATACTTGGATTTTTCTATGGCTGATGTTGGTTCTGTTTTCGTGTTCATGGTTAACCTGTACAATCCTCTTCTTTGAATATGCATGATCATCTTCTCCTTCCATGCAAAGAAGTTGTAAGGTGTAAGAATGAATTCTTTTGGGAATCCCATTTTTTCGTTGTCTTCAATCTTCGATACATGCAGAAAAAAAATTGTGTCTTTTTCCTAGCATTCGGTCGTCTCTGATACCATGTAAATGTGTCAAACCTGCACAAAATAGTTCTAGCTGGGAATTGACATACACAGTTGTAGAGAAAATAGAAGAAAAGAGAAGAAGGAGAGAAAGAATGGAAGAATTCTCATTAACCAAATGAATAATTGATAATTTACAAATGAAATACTCTATATAACTCAACCAATTCTCACTGGAGGAGAATTCAATGTGCCATAGTGGTGGTATAGAGTGATCTGGACACAAACCAATAGTTACGGTAGTAAACTGCCACCTAGTCTAGTCTCTCAGGAAGTTATGGGAGTAAACTGCCACCTAGCTGAGTTAACTAGTCTATCAGTCTTCAGTTAACTGATTGAAACAGAGTGAAGGGAGGAGGAGATCAGGGAATCATGAGTAATGCACTAGTCTCATGATGATCCCAAGGAAAATGCGCATTAGCTGGTGATGATCCCAACGTTGCATGATGATAATACCATTGTAGCATCTAGACTCCACTCAATTAATCAAACTAAAGTGAAAACTAAAGAGAATATTCTCTGTAGAGGAATAATCTTCCTATAATATATGATATTGAATAATGACTAATAAACATAGGAAAAACCTTAGGAAAAATAAATCCTAGGTGTGTGTGAAGTAACTCCAACATTGAGCAGAATAAAACTATAAAAGACAACAAATACACTAGAATTAGAGTTAGACAGTTCACTAGTAAGAGTCAATGTGTCATAGGGATGAACACTATGCTCACTCTGAGCCTATTGTAATGGTGCACTATTATTTGAATATACACAGAGTCTGTTATAAATATGTAGTATGAAGGAGTTGTGAGATACACACTAGTTTGTATTACTAAGAATTTATATGAAGAAGACCTGAAAATCTATTGTTTCCACTTATGGCCTCCTTGATGTATACTATATGGTTGAGTTGAATGGAATGAAAGGAATAATAATGTTGTTGCGATTCTGATCTACTTGGTGTCTATTATGCATTGTTGAGTTATGTGTGTGTATAGTTTTAATTCTTAGTCCTTATGAGTTATCCATGATAATATGCATCTGTACCAATTGAGAAGGATAATCATAAGTTTTTCTTTCATCCCCATCACAAGACCTTATGGTCTTTGCGATGTTCTTTGCATATTGGGTGAGACCTTTCTTGGCCCTAGTTGAGGATTGATATGTCGATGCTTTGGGGTTGTTGCTAGTCAACTTTGAACGAACCATGGGTATAAAATGCCCAACATGAGGAAGGATGTGTGCAATCATGAAATGAGCCAATCTGGATAAAGCACTCAACCCAGATGGTTTTTCCAGTTCCTTTTACTACTCCTTTTGGGACATTATTAAAACAGATCTTAAAATGATGTTGCACTATGCCCATCAATCCCTAAGGATAGGAGGGAATCCAAACTCCTCCTACCTTACCTTGATTCCTAAAGAAACTAATCCAACTTCCTTCTCCCAATTCTGACCTACATCTCTGTGCAACTCATCTTATAAAATCCTAACCAAAATCATAGCCACTCTCCTAAAAAGAGTCCTTTCAAAGCTTATCTCCCAAAACTAAGGTGGTTTCATGCAGGAATGACAAATTGTGGACAACATAGTTCTCGTTCAAGTGGTGATTCACACAAGCTATCAAACCAAAAGGTATGGCCGTCAAATTAGATATGGAAAATTCTTTTGATCATGTCAGACACTTCTTTCTTTTTCAGGTCATGGAACATTTTCGTTTCAACCAAAATTTTATAAGATAGATATCAACTTGTATTATCATTCCATGAATTTCTCCCCTAATAAATGACATAACCTCAACCTTCTTTCAATCAAGTAGAGTCGTTTAACAGGGCTATTGTCTATCGCCCCTTATTTTCATCATTGTAGCTAAATACCTTAACAGAAAGCTGGAGCAATAGAGGGTGAATGGAACTCTCCCCAGTCTTCAAATAGTATGAGGAATAAAAACATTAATCATTCACAATTTTTGAAAGATACCATNGGGGGGGGGGGGGGGGGAGCCTCAACAACCATCGTTGCTTGCTTCAAAGGCATTATGGACTCCTTTCTTGATGCCTTAGGTGGAGAAGTTAACAAAAAGAAATTTCAAATATTTGGTTGGAACATCTCTCCCAAAACTTTGAGAGAAATAGCACATGTCTTCCAATTCCCTTTAGTAGAAAATCGATCATCCTTCAAGTATTTAGGGATTCCAATATCCTTCAGATCCTCACACATGCAGGTCTGGTAGAAAATCCTAGAAAAAATCAGCAAGAAGTTAACACATTGGGGCACTTATTCATATTTTATGAGAAGAATGAAATGACTACATATATATATTATTAACACAGAGATACAGTAAAACTTGGCTTCTATTCATTAAAGAAATATGATGAAATTGTAAAATGCAGACTAAAACAAGATTGCTATAATGGTGGTATCTTGTCTTTAAGAATAGATGTGATGACTGCACTCATTCACAAGAATATGATTACAATGAGGCTCCAAAGGCCTTTTTACATAAAACATGAATGCTAAAACTCTAGACATCCAAAAACCTAACCTTAGGAGATGAAGCGCCAAAAGTCATGTGGGCCAGATTGGAGTAATTTGGTACATCAACTTCCCGAGGTCATAACTTTTGCATACGATATCCATTTTAGGTGTTCGATACCTCATCAGAAAGGTCTATCCGAAAAGTACAACTTCTACCAAGATCTCCTAAAATTCCAAAAAAACATCGTTTAGGGCCTCAAAATGGCCCCCGAAGTTTGGGACTCCAAAAACTATAAATAAACTGCCAAAATGAAAATTGTAACTACCAAGATGAAAGTTGTATGTGAGCCAGTTGGAAGAGGTGGGTAGCCACCAATATCCACCTGGATCAATCCTCCCTCCTTAGGAAACAATGGTCTCCATTTCATTGAGTTCCCCCATCATATGAGGAAATTTCTATTGAATCAAGTATTTAGGGATTCCAGTATCCTTAAAATCCTCACACATGCATGTTTGGTAGCAAATCCTATAAAAATTCAGAAACAAGTTAACACATTGGGGCACCCAATGGCTAAAACCGACAGCTTGAATAATCTTGATCAAATTTGTTCTATGAGTGCTTCCTATTTATCAAATCCTTGCACTCCTCGTTCCAAAATGCATTGTCAATAAAATAGGCAGAAGAATTTGTACCTTCCTATTGAAAGGAGGGAAAACAATGCAAAAGATGTTTTACTTGGTAAACTGGAACCAAGTGACAAGAGACAAAAACCATGGAGGTTTGGGCATTCGAGAACCAACTCTTATCAACTTAACAATGGGAGAAAAATTGTTATGGAATTTGATCACTGGAAAATCCACCTTGTGGAAACAAGCTCTCTGGTGAAAATGTTTTCTAGGGAACCAAAATACAAATTCAAACATGCAAACCAAATTGAAAACCGAGTCTCCTACATACCTACATGCAAGCTCCTGCATACCTACAAGATTCAATCGACACCTTCCTTTAGTCGCTTCAGGGTTGTGCCCCAAAAAGTCGACATCTCATTGACTCAAGAGGATGGGGGAGTGTGGATTACTCTATTAAAATAGGGTATCATCACCTAGCTAGTGCATATATTCAAACAACTATGAGAGCATATGAAATCCTCTTTGAATATATGAGGCCCCAAATTCATTGGAGAAAACAAACAGTGGATATGTAAGAAGCCAATTGGTTAGTCATCCTACAACTAACGATAAGCCACCAAACTACCACCAAATCTTTAGCCAACACACCAAAATGGGTGTTATGTCTACCAAGAGAATATTTTCGACACTGGCGAATGCAACAAAAGGATTAAATTCTTTTTTTCGATGGATCATCTCAAAGAAACCCAGGGGTGGTAGGTGCAAGAGGGACAATACGTTATCCCAAAGGACATATCATCTTAAATTTTGCATGGGTTCTTGTAAAAATGACCAATAATGAAGCGAAAACATTTTCTCTTTATGAAGGAATCAAACATGATCTTCTGAAAGGGATTTGAAGAATCATAATTTGTGGCGACTTTATGATTCTCATAAGAACCATTATCAAACAAAGCATAACTAGAAGCAATATATACAAGGGTTCTCTCAAACATATCTAGGCTCTTCTCTGTCCATTTCAAAACTATATTATATTCCACATCGAGTGGGAGATGAATATTGTGGTAGATGAGCTTACCAAGGAAGGATCCACCTTAAGGAAAGGTGAATTGAAGGTTAATGGAGATTGGAAATCCCATCCCATCCCTTAAATGTTCCATTGATTATTGCAATTAATATTGGTATAAGGTGGCCTTGGAATATCAACCTCCAAGGACTATGACACGACTCCCATATCCACTTCTGCTTGTGTAAGAAAGGTGTTCCTCTCTCTTACATAATGGATAAGTACCAAGAATTCACATCATTCTGCACTTTTCATCAAGCCCAGAATGAAGGCATCACAATGTGAAAGAGTTTGATTTTGAAAAACCACACTCCATAGGAAGAAAATGTTACTCCTTACAGTAAGAGAAACTTTCATATCAATTTTTATGTTTTTTCAAACAATTATGTCAACTAGAGATTGGGAATCCCACCTTCCCCAGGCATTAGGCATCAATGTACAATATCCTTTAAGGAGACTCAGACATTAACAACATAGTGTCTAAGAAAACAAAATAACCCGCCCAATCATCTACAATTCGATTCTATCTGTCCCTTCTGCCTTTCTTGTTCCTTTTATGAGCTTACTTTGGACCACCCTGCTGGAAACAAACCACTCGGTGTTTCATCTCTAAATCCCGCCAATTAATTTGACCAAATTTAGCTTCCTTTATTTACCACCGGTGTCTATCTTTCCCAACTGAAACCGTTAATTTGTTTTCCTTGTCACCCTGTGACTTGGATATCAACAAAAAAGTGGGAATTACAAGGAAATTACAGCCACTATACATCTGGAACAAGCTCCAACTACACCAGAACAGGGTCGCTCTGGCATAAAGCATTGCTAGCTTTGGAAGCACACACCACATAGAGACAAATTATGGGCATCCAACACATGGTGGTAAACTTTTGAGTTGTCCAAAACAAAGGCATCTCCGAACACAATGGACCCATCTTGGTCAGACATTAAAATAAATCTAAGAAGACACAAGGACATGGCAGAGGGAAACAGATTGAGCCACACTCAAGTGGAAAACAAGGTAAATCAAGTTGGTGCCAAGGTTAATGGACATGAACAAGTGATTTGGAGTTGCTTCAAGGAGTGGAAGAATTAGAAAAAGAAAAAATGAGACAGGTGAACTAAACCAAGTTGTAGAAACTCTCATATAGTGAGTGGAGGCTTTAGAACTTGAATGCCATTAGATGGGAGCATAAGCATTGTCACATCATTTGAATATTGGTTCCAATTCATAGTAGCTAACAAATTCACCATCAAAAGGAAAAAATGGAAATCTGGGAGACAGAGACACTACATCTATGGAGATCGAATATCAAGAGCTCAATCAAGGAGAAATCAAGGCACTACCACTTAATGAATTTATTGTATAATTATGTGGTCCAAAACAAAGTCATCTCCGAACATAATGGACCCATCTTGGTCAAACATTAAAATAATTCTAAGAAGACACAAGGACATGGAAAAGGGAAACAGATTGAGCCAGACTGAAGTGGAAAACAAGGTAAATCGAGTTGGCACCAAGGTTAATGGGCATGAACAAGTAATTTGGAGTTTCTTCAAGGAGTGGAAGAATTAGAAAAAGAAAAAAATGAGACAGGTGAACTAAAGCAAGTTGTAGAAACTCTCATGCAACGAGTGGAGGCTATAGAACTTGAATTCCATCAACTGGGAGAATAAGCATTGCCACATCATTTGAATATTGGTTCCAATTCTTAGCAGCTAACAAATTCACCATCGAAAGGAAAAAATGGAACTCTGGGAGATAGAGACACTACATCTATGGAGATCGAATATTAGGAGTTGAATCAAGGAGAAATCAAGGCACTACCACTTAATGAATTTATTGTATAATTATGTGGTCCAAAACAAAGGCATCTTCGAACACAATGGACCCATCTTGGTCAGACATTAAAATAATTCTAAGAAGACATAAGGACATGGTAGAGGGAAACGGATTGAGCCACGCTCAAGTGGAAAACAAGGTAAATCAAGTTGGTGCCAAGGTTAATGGACATGAACAAGTAATTTGGAGTTGCTTCAGAGAGTGGAAGAATTAGAAAAAGAAAAAAATGAGACAAATGAACTAAAGCAAGTTGTAGAAACTCTAATGAGTGGAGACTTTAGAACTTGAATGCCATCAGCTGGGAGCATAAGCATTGCCACATCATTTGAATATTGGTTCCAATTCATAGCAGGAAACAAATTCACCATCGAAAGGAAAAAATGAAACTCTAGGAGACATAGGCACTACATCTATGGAGATCGAAGATCAGGAGCTGAATTAAGGAGAAATTAAGGCACTACCACTTAATGAATTTATTTTATAATTATGTATTTATGCTGCATTTTTATTTTAGGATAGTCTATTAAAATTTATAACAGTAGTACTGCTTGAGTTTATGAGGAAAAGACTATTTTTTTTTAAAATAGTTTCATAGTAATGGACTCTCCTTGGATAGAGTCTGCTTTTGTATCTAAGCTTTGGCGGGACTTTTTTTATATATAAAAATATCTTCAATTCCTTTTTTTTAATAATTAATTTAATTTAATTTTTATGATATTATTTAATTTTAATATACAATAATTGTTTTACTAAAATGTTTTTAGTTTTATATCACATATTATTGTATATCTAGTTTGATGAGAAGAATATTAACATATAAAAGTGTTAGTGTAATAAGAAGGTGTTTATGAAGTAGAAAAGTTGGAACAACTACCTCAATATCCAGAAGGCAAAGCGAAGGCATGGCTCTGTGGCCATGGCTAGGGTTTACCCTAGCCGCGTGCCAGAATAGTCTACAAACTTATCCTTCTCGTCTCCATCTGGTGTGGACCTGAGCCTGAGACAAACTTATTTATTTTGCTCTATGGTTTTTTGGAGGGGCTCTGTGGCTAGGTTTTTTCTATCCTCATCCCTAAACTCCATGGAGAAAGATGAGTGCGGGCGAGAGCCACTTCTAGGGCGAGTGGGCTCTGCGTCATGGCAAGAGAAGGGAAAAAAGGGGTCCAATGAATGGTGGTTGAGGAAGTGAACCCTGCAGGCTATGCGGTGTGTTGGGTTATACGATGAGTATGGGTGAGTGAGGGCTCTATGTGGTCCGAAAGAAAACTTGTGTCACCCTGTTCAGGGTCGAGCTTCATCTCAAGATGTAATGACTACTATCCACTTCTAGTATAACCTTCATTTTGGTGTTAGAGGGATTGACTCCGGGGGGCGGGGTGTTTATCGTCAGAGTTTTGCAGTGGTGGAGGCTTCGTGGATTTGTTGCAGCGAGTGTTTTGTCTTCTCTTTGGTTTTTCTGGGCCCTCTTGACCTCTTCTTCCTTGGAAAGAAGGGTATTTGGACCAGAGATTCAAGGTCCACACTGAGGACGTGTGGTGTTTTGGTTAACACTTTGAGGTCCTTTGGTGGCGTGCGATGTTGGGTAAACACTTTGAGGTCCTTTGGGGGCGTGTGACTTATGGTTTAGTTTCTTTTTTGGTGTTTGTTGGGGTTTATATCCATGTTTTGTCTCTCTTTTTGTAGCTTGCGTGCTGGTTATCATCTCTGGTGACTTTCTGTTTACTTTGGGGATGTAGTAGTTTATGTTTATGAGCATGGTCTATGGACTAGTTTTGCTATGAACATCTGTATGGTCAAAAATATGTAAAAAATTGTATTTTCACTAATATAATTGAACAAATTTTCTATTGGAAAAAAGAAGGTAGTTTTCATTCTATCTCTTTATCTTTTCTATAGTTATATATATGTATACACATAATTACGCATATAGGGGGCGAGGATAATTACACTAACCCTTACCCTTATATATATACATATAAACCCCGAGAATTACTTTTAATGGACTAAACATCAATTATACTTTTCAAATATAATATATACACTAACCCTAATAAAACTACACCAAACTACTCTACTAGATTATTATTATTTAACTTTTAAGTTGTCCAGATAAACGCTCTAATGGGGTGCCGCTCCAACTTAAATTTCAATGTAATATGCCATAAGAATCATCCCAATTTAGCTTGAAATTCCCTTAGATTTTATTGTATATTTCTAGATCCGTGAAGTGTTAATAGCACAAGGTAGATATAAAGTAAATCCAAATTCTATGGAATTTCAGGAGACTTTGATTAAAATGAAACAAAAAATACATAATTATAATAATAAAATAAATTATATATCAATAGCATGTTTGGTTGCTATTGATTTATTGGAGCGTTATTACTAGATGATTTCCACATTAATATAATTCTATATTTTGAATAAAAAAATTTCAACTTGGGTTTTTCAAATTGTATGGAAAGATTGCAATGATATAGAATACATTACGTTTTGTATATGGAGACCATTGCTTCCTAAGGGGGGAGGATTGATCTAGGTGGATATTGGTGGCCACCCACCTATTCCAACTGGCTCCTCGTGTCCATTTTTGTTTGACACGTTCTTCTTCTGTACTTCTTTGTAATTGTGGGTTATACACTTTTGGGGCTATCTGAAGCCCCACACATCCTAGGTGGATACAGGTGGCCTATCACCTAATCCAACTGTCTTGTTTTGTATGTTTTCATGTCAACACATCTTGTTGTACTTCCAGGGCTATTTTGGGGCCCTAAACATTGTTTTTTTTGCTTGACACAACCAAAATGTAGATGGAGTCCAAGTTTGATAGTGGAATTTGTAGCTCTCTGAAAGACCTTTCCAATGAGCTATCATGCACCTAAAACAGAGGTCGTATGAAAACGTTATGGCCCTAGGAAGTTGAGGTACCAAATTACACCAACTTACCCAT
Organism: Picea engelmannii; assembly: GCA_009831015.1. Classification (NCBI taxonomy): domain Eukaryota; kingdom Viridiplantae; phylum Streptophyta; class Pinopsida; order Pinales; family Pinaceae; genus Picea; species Picea engelmannii. The sequence continues at coordinate 46,368 of ML815300.1, forward strand.
AGGGCCCACATGACTTTTGGCGTTTCACCTACTAGGGATAGGTTTTTGGATGTCTAGGGTTTTGGCATTCATGAGTAATATCAAAAAGGCCTATTCAGGCTCATTGTATTCCATTCTGCTCATACGGATGCATGTAGTAGCCACATCTCTTCTCAGAGATAGCTACCACCATTCAAACAAGTTTTCAGTTCTATAGTTTTACAGTTTCAACCTATTTCATTATTTAATAGAAGATATTTTTCATTGGATATTTGTGTTATTCTCCATATCTTTGTGTTTATTGTATTCATTTTTTTAATCGGTTCATTCTACTCCTAAATCTGGATCATTGTTTGTTTAGGCACATGTGCATATGCAATGCAACCAAATACTTTAAAATGAGAAACACTATGATGCTTACCACTCCATGGTTGTTGAGGAATCATGTCCCTCAATATTTTTTGGACTCCTGTTCAACATATAAACTACACAAGCTACTGCTTCAGCCCAATATTCATTAGATAGATTCTTTCCTTTCAACGTGCTTCTTGCCATCTCCATTATTGTATGATTCTTCCATTCTGCAACACCATTCTGTTGAGGTGTATAACTTGTAGTGAAATTCTTCTTTATTCCATGATACCTACAATACTCCAAAAACTCATTTGACTTGTATTCTTCTCCTCTATCTGATCTCAATATCTTAATGAATAGACCACTATGTTTCTCAACCAATGCCTTGAATTCCTTAAACTTGTCAAATGTTTCATATTTGTGTTTGAGGAAACAAACCCATGTTTTTCTACTATAATTATCAATGAATGTTAGAAAATATATGCTCCCCCCTAATGATGGTGTTTGCATTTGGACCACATAAATATGTATGCATAATTTCTAAATGTGCCCAAGCTTTATATGGCATTTCTTTTGGAAAGCTTTTCCTATTTTGCTTGCCCAAAATACAACTTTCACATGAACTTATTGGTGCGTGAATAGGTGGTAAACCTCTTACCATTTCATTTCTTTGCAACAAACACAATCCTTTAAAGTTTAGATGGCCATACCTCAAGTGCCATATCCATGGTCGATCTTTACATGATGCCTTGAAACTTGCTCCAATCTTCTCCATCATTTCACTTTTCATGTGAAGTGGGAACATTTTTTTGTTTGTCATTTTAATCTTTGCAATCACCATTTTACTAGGAGGGATATCAAGTATAGTGCATACATTATTCTCAAAAGAAACTCTATAACCCTTTTGAGTAAGTTGTCCCACACTTATGAGATTATGCTTCAAACCAGGTACAAAATAAACATCATGAATAATTTTCTTTCCAGTCTTTGTTATTACATTAATTGCACCTTTTCCCATGACTTATACAATGTTATCATTACCCAATTTAATTTGTCTTTAACTGATGTATCCAAATCCTCGAACAACTCTTTATTTTTATTCATATGGTTACTACAACCACTATCAAGAAACCAAATGTTACTTGCATTTTCTTGAGCTACATCACATGTAATAAACAATGTCTCAGAACTACTTTAAGAGAAATTTGCATTATGATTTCTTATATCTGCTTGTTTCTTTTGGCATTCATTTGCAAAGTGGCCATACTTGTTGCAGTAATAACATTGAATCTTTGATTTGTCATACCTTTGTGATGCCTGATTGTTATTTCTTTCCCTTGAGCTGAAATTTTGATTTCTCCTTCCTCCCGGGTCTTGATTATTTCTTTCTTCTCTTTGAAAAGTATTTCTTCCTCTCCCTCTTCCTCTGAATCCTGGATTTTCTCTTCCACTGCCTCTGCCAAATTTAATTTGAGTTTTGAATGCATGCTCTAATGAGGTATTTTCATTCCTGTTCAACCCATCTTCATAATTTTTCAAGGAGCCAACTAACTCGTCCATAGAATATATAGTCAAATCTTTAGATTCTTCAATTACCACAACAATTGCATCAAATTTTCTAGAAAAACTTCTTCAAACCCTTTATAAAACCTTCTTATCTGCTAGCTCATCACCATTTTTTCTTATTTGATTAACCAAATCCATAACACAATATGTAAACTGATCTATTGAATCATAATCTTTCATTTGCAAGTTTTCCAATTCTCTTCTAAGTGTTTTGAGTTTGGCATTTTTTACCTTACTAGTGCCTTGATATGTTGTCTCTAGAATGTCCCATGCTTGCTTGGTTGTAGTGGCTAGTTTAATCCTTCCAACAACTAAATCATCCAATGCTTTTCCAATTATTGCAAAGCCCTTTTATTCTTTTGCATATTTTCATCAAGCTTTTGCTTTTCATCAACACTCAAAACAGACTCTTCTTGTGGTTCAGTATAACCAATCATTACTATATCTGATAGCTCATATGAATCAAATGCTAATTTCATTCTAAATGCCCAATTATCATAATTTTTCCCAGCAAATATTGGAATCGTAAGTTGTTGATACATTCCTAATGCCATTTAAAAAAAAAATCAAGCCAAACATTTTTCACTAAAATAGGAAAAAGACTATAGAAGGTGAGTGCTCTTCGTACTCTTCTTCAAGAAACAACTCTTGTGCAAGTCTTACAAGTGATATTTAAAGACATAGAATGATATAATTCTATCCACCATGTCACCAAATTAGTTTCCAAAATAAAAATCATGGTAATGGGGATAAACAAAGACGCCCAATATGATGCTCAGTCCTACTTATTCATGATGGACAATTATCCAAGATTACCAATCAATCCACCGTGATTTCTTAAATATCTCTCAACTTACAACTGCCTCTGTTTTATGTCGGTAAGAGGAATAATATTTAACTCCAAGAGATCACAAATACAAAGAAAAATGCACGTCTGTCTATCTCATTCCCCAAGCTTTCTGCTAAATCTGAATATATATATATATATATATATATGACCTTCACGCACTTGATTCACGGTGAAAAATAACCTTTTTTGACCTCAGCAACGGGCCAGAGAAACGCTTCCTTCGTTCTCCTTTGCGCACGGGTTTCTTTGCAGCGGTTCCTTGTGGACAACTCTCAACCTCACAGACTTCAGGTGCTCTCCAGTAAGTTGCACCCCCCTCTTCAAGAACTATCTGCGTAAGCTCTCGACCCTGTGCATTGAATTTGAAATTTGAAAAACAATCTACCCCTCACGGTTTTAGTTATATAAACAAACTTTTTTGAGAAATTGGATATTTTTTAAACGGTCAAAATGCCCCATAAAAAATGTGCGATCAATTCAAATTCTATCACTACTTTACAGATGTGCCAATATACATTATCATAATTAACATGTTTACAGATGTGCATCGTTGTAGTCAATTGTTCAAACGAACGACTTTGATAGTGATTTGTTGTTATGCGTTTTGGGTTTATTGTGCCTGAGGACAACATTGGTTGTAGGAGGTGTTTCCTGGTTGTTACACTAGGATTAAACAATGCTATCTTGGGTCAAGGCTGATGGTTTAAATAGGGCACAATCCTGTGGCTTCTAAAACTGTGTTTTGTGAAGGAGAACGAACAACAAGCAAGTCTAGCAACTCAAACGAACTGTCAATTGGGTTGTGGATACTCTTATTAGAAGACGAATAGATCTGAATGTGGAAACAATTCAAATAAGTAAGGAGTCGTGTGTATGTGTTGTGTAGATAATTAACAAAGTGTATAAACAATGTTTTACCAAAAATAATTTTATGATTGAGATTAATTAAAACAAGTAGATATAAGAACTAATATTCTATGGTATCTTATTTCCTTAAAAAGTTTTCCAATAGGAAAAGGTTTAACTACCAATGGTGTTATTATTAACGGTACCAAGTACAAAGGTGACTAACTCCTAGGTAGCCTAAAGTAGGGAAGTTAGGGTAAGACCCTAACATGCCTTTCGCCTTCCAAAGCAACCTTTTACTCAAGGTTGAAGAAGAGGAAATTGATACAAAATCATGGTTGGTTCTCATGTGGCATATTTAGATGGCATGTATATCCACTAGATTAGTACTTCATGGAACTTACACTGGTGCAATTTACACTCTTTAATATCCAATACTACTTCCAGCTAAAACCAAATGGAACTTTCATCATCAAGTTTCAGTAAGCTAGTTTCACCTTGCACTTCGATCTCATGGTCTTCTTCATATAAGACACAGGAATACTAGATGGATCATGGAGTGCACTCAAAGAGCCAATTTGTAGGCCACTTGTTGAGTGTGCTAGATGATCTCATAGGGTCCATAGAACTTTGGTGCTAATATTTTATGTGTTTTTTCTTTGAGTGATGCTAGTTTATAAGGTTGAAGGCAAAGAAACATCTAATCCTCTGCTACAAAAGAACATTTATAGTGATGTTGGTCCACTTGTTGCTTCAATCTATTTTTATCCATAACCAAATTGTCCTTCAGTGTGAGGAGAATGGCTTTTATAGTGTGGAGTGTGTGGTGCATTATCCATCACATTATCCATCACATTTTCTTTATCCTTTATAGATATATAATCTCATAATCATAATCTAACATCTCAGTGACCCACTTATGTTGTTCTCATGGTGATAACATTTGTTCAAGAAAGTACTTCATACTATGATGGTCAGTCTTTATATGGAAACATCACAATCTGAGATATGAATTCCACATCTCTATTAGATGCAGGATTTCCATCACCTCTTGTTCATATGTGAATTTACCCAAATTGCAGTCAGACAACTACTCATTGGTGAATGCAAGTGGTGCCCTTTCTTGCATCAAAACCATGCCAAGACCTCTACTTGAGGCATCACATTCAAGAACACAAATTTTAGTAAAATCTAGTATTTCTAATACTAAACCCATGCACATGGCATCCTTTAAAGAAAAGAAGGCTTGCTTAGATGCTTAGCTCCATACAAGGGAATATGTTTTTAGCAAGGATGTTAGGGGAGCCACAATTTTGCCATATAATTTTACAAACTTTCTATAGTAGCTAGTAATTCCTAAGAACCCACAAAGGTTTTTCAATGTCTTGGGTCGAGACCATTCTTGCATAGACACAAATTTATTTGGATCTACTCTTACACCATCCTTACTGACAATGTGCCCTATGTATTCAACCCTTGAAGCCCCAAAAGAACATTTGGGGAATCTCAAAAATAGTTGGTGGTCCTTTAAGAGTTGCAGAGCTCTATCAACATGCTCTATGTGAGAGTCTCAAGTTTCATTGTAGATCAAGATATCATCAAAAAATACTACTAGCACAAAACTGTGTAGAAAGGGTCAAAAACATTTGTTCACGAGGCTCTAAAATGTGGATGGATCATGTTGATTTTTCTAATTTCTAGATCTGGTAATCATTACCTCATGATTTCAAAAATATTTCAATGCCACTATTATCATAGAATAATTACACACTGAAAATTTCAACTAAAATAAAACTGCAACGGAAATAACAGAATCACAGAGAGATAGCCATGCATAATAGACACAAGATTTATCCTGGGAAAACCCGAACTCGGGAGAAAACCCAACAAACCTTTTCTCTAGAAGAAATTTAATCCAAGGTCACAAATACATTGCTAGAAAAATGAAGAATCCAATAACATACAAAGTTGCTCCCTAGTGTGAGGAAGAACCCTCAAGCATGGCGCATCACTAGACAAAGATAATGCAACTGGTAACTAGCAACTAGCATTGCAACTAGAAACTAGCACAAAGAAACTGGGAAATCAACACTAGAGGAGGAGAGTTGATGAGATGTTTAATAATGAAATGAAATTGCCTTTATTTATACTAATCAAGTCACCTTATTTTACTGGCAAGGTCGACTTGTCATTTTCTTCTTTTAACTTTCTTTTATTTCTTTCTTTGCCTTTACAAATGTTCCAATGGACCGACTTGGTATTCTTGTCATTTGTTTATTTCTAGTGCATTCCAGGGTATTCTATAATGGTTTCTTTGTATTTTCTTATGGAGAATGAATGCTCAAAGTTTAAAAACTTCAACACTCCCTCTCAACGAGGGAGACATTCTCCATACTTGGATTTATTTTGTCATATAAAAGTGTTTTCATGATCCATGTTGATGATTCATATCCACACAACCATGGATGATTTTAGGGGCTAAATTTCGCTCATGGGCTAATTTTCCATGGTTTTTCCAAAAATTAGATTTGTTATTTTAAAAATGATTCGCCCAAATTCTATAGGATAAAGTTATTTTACCTTTAAAATAGACAAAATTTTATAAAAACTATATAAAATACTTATAAATTTGAATATTTTTACAAAAATATCGCCAAACATTTATAGTTGACATATGAAGGATTAGTAAGATTCTCCAAGGTTTCTACATTTTAAAATAAATTTCCATCCTTAAAATCATCCTGCACAAAACTATGTCTAGCACCTCAAGTCTCATTGAAAACCACACCTGGACCATTCACCTCCACAAGTATACCCTTGTGAGTGAATGTCACCACAAGTAAACCCCTGTGAGTGAATCTATCATTCTCCGTTGGTTAAACAACCAATCCTGGGAAAAAGACATCCAATGTTATCTGACACGTGGAAACACCTCAAACACCTCGAGTACACAAGTAAACTCCTGTAAGTAGGGACTATGCTTGGGCCCTGCTATCCCCATTTTATGTATAAATTAGGAGATTATGTCTCGAGGCCCTCAGGTTGTAGATATGGATTTTCAAGAGACTACATGACCAACAGTACCCTTTTGCACAGATAGAAACCCCTCTCACCACCACCGATGGTCACATATTTCCAGATGGCATCCACCACATCAGCTGGCTTATGTAAGGCAGTGGGCCTTGCTCCATGAGGTACAAGTTAGTATTATGGTGAGCATCATTTCAATATTTTTCCAGTTGAGTATGTTGTATCTTATATTTCTCTAGATTTCATGATATATGCTTGGAGATTATTCCTTTTTCCCTACTTCACCTTGGTGGTTGAAATTATGCCCTAGTAAGTGGTCTTCCTTTGGGATGGGTTTTCTACTAGGAACTCCCTTAAAGAGACCTCGTACCGTTCCCGACCATACTTACCACTTTCCATCATTTTTCGCCTCCATTTCCTTATCTCTTCGTATTTTAGGGTGTATTGACCTAAGAAGGGGTTGTCCCTCATTCTATGGGAATAAGGGGATGAAGGAAGAGAGGGGTTGATGTTGGGTAAAATATAAAATCCTTGTATAAACCTTCCAGATGCTTCATCGAGGGAGCACCCAAGAAAGCAGTGAAACACTTATCTTTGAGTAAAGGGGACCCATAATATAATAAAAAATGATTAAAAGGTTAGTTGAAGGATAGGAGTTCTCATCATGAGCTGACCTATCACATCCATGAATATCTAGTGGTATGACATTGCCATCATCTTGTCACCAAACTAGGGTAATGGCTCTTAGCTTCATTGCTGAGAGAAAGGGGGTCTCATAATGAGCCAACCTTCTCATTTCCACTAGGTGTTTGTGGGTGACATTTTCCATCATCTTGTCACCATGCCAAGGAAGTGGACTTCAACCTCTCCTTATGCTATATTGAAATAAAATACAAAGAAAGAAATATAAAAGGCAATTGATGGGCTTGGAAAAAGTGCATTGCGCATGAAGGTACCACACACCCTCTACAAAGGCACCCATGAATGAGACACTATGATCCCTTGTATACCATGAGCCCTATTCCTATTGAGTGTTGAACCCAACCACTTCATCCACTTTACTTGGCTTAGAGAGGGATCTATTGGAAACTCTCCTTCACCTAGGGAAAGATCAACCCAATAGGACACCTCGTCAACCCTCCCATGTTCAAGCTTGACATGTCACATAGTGTCTTTTAGCATTTAATTGTTTGATATGGTGATCTTTTATGAACATGCTTAGGTGGCTCATTTATTGATTGTATTCCCTTATCATGATGTTATGACTTGAGATCCTTGGAGTGCATGCTCAATTGTCTTTGCAAAACCTAGTTGGTGGACAATTTTGGGAGAACAAGCCTAGCTTGGGCTTCCATGCAGCTAGAAGCCCACAGGTTGGATTCCAAGGGATCACACTTGGAAGGCCTTGAGATTGACTTGGACAAAATATCCTAGCCCCCCCATGCCAAACATTTTTCCTAGGAGAAGAGAAACGTCACTCCTAGAGGCATGACATCACCAAGGGGGGTTAGGGCTTGGTGGAAAGGTGCCACTCATTTACACATGGGTGTTTTGAGGAGAAGAGGGTATTCACCATGAGGAGATTGTCTAGATTCTTGAAATGTGGACTTTAGAGGCCTACCCATGCTTCTCCAACACCAACGACTTCTTCTAAGTGGAAAAACGTCCCCTAAAGGGGAGACGTCCATGTAAAATTAGGGTTTATTTGTGCAAAAGTGAAACTTTAAATGAATTGTTTAATATTACTTTGTTAAAGGGGGAAAGATTACAGTTTTTGACCCCTAGTCTTGTGGTTTACCCCTTAATTTATGGGAAAGTCACCTTGGTGACATTTTGTATAAATAAGAGATCATAAGATCTCATTTTAACATAACTCTCCTTTATTGTGAGAAGTATTGGTGTTAAATTTTCGCTATATTTGGAAAACTTGTCTCTCATAGATCTTGTTTATGGTTATCTCTTCATGTTATGGTTGATGGAAGTGATGTGCTAGACAACATAGTTACCAACATAATGAGAACTATGACCTCAAAACGAGAACTCCAGCCCTTAAAACCCATATTTTCGCATAAAAAACATGAAAATCAACCCCCAAATAAAAATGTGGTGCTACCGGTAGCACCATTTTTTGTAACCGAGTCAAAATTACAAATTTTTTCATGCATGGGATTAAAGTATCAAATGGATTCTCAAACAAACTTTAAAATCAACCCCCAAATCAAAAAGTGGTGCTACCAGTAGCACCATTTTTTGTAACCAGGTTAAAATTACAAAATTTTTCAAGCATGGGCTTAAAGGATAAAATGGTTCCTCAAAAAAACTCTAAAATCAACCCCCAAATCAAAATGTGGTGCTACTGATAGCACCAATTTTCTAACGATCAGAAAAAGGAATTAAGGAGGAGGGAAATTCAAACCTACAAAAGAAAAAATGATTCAGCCCCTCCATCACAACCTAATATTCTTCTTCCATCAACAGAAAAGGTGGCTAAACCAACTCCACCATCCGTATGTGAGTTTCTTCCTAAGACAACTCCTACAGATGACATTCAGTTGAATATATATGTTGCAATCATGTTTGTAAAACTGAATATGACAGTCCCACTGACAGAGATGTGTAAGATCCCTTCTGTGAAAAGGGAAATTTTGAAGATTTTACAGGTGCTAGCCAAGAAGGAGGATCCTCCCATCATGTTAAACACTATGTATCTCAATCGGCCAAGGGAAAAAAACCCTCATTTCTATCTTTCATTCGGCATGAAAGACCTCCGCTTGAACAACTACATGCTTGATTCAGGGGCCTCAACAAATTTCATATCATTGAAGGTAATGAAACAACTTGGCTTGAAGAAAACCCGACCTTATGACAATGTGTGTGGAATTGATTCCAAAAAATTCAAATTTCTCAGGGTATGTGAGGACATTGAGGTTTTCTTGATTGATTTTCCACATATCAACATTCTAATGGACATAGTACTTATCGACGTTCTGGATTCTTGGGGAATTCTCTTATCTAGGAGCTAGTCTACTACTCTTGGGGGTTTCCTTAGCATGGATCTCATGTTGATAGACATGTGATGGATCCTAATGGTCCTAATTATGCCAGCGAATGTGATTATGATGTACTCCCATAGACCATTGAGTATGATCCATCTGAGCTACCTTTTATGTAGGAGGACTCCATAGACACACTTCTTCCATGGACATATCAATACAAATACAAACTTGCAAAATGCAATGGGAAGGAACCAGGGTCTATCCAAATTTGCATGAAGGAAGATGACAAACATGAATAAATAGTCAAATATGTAGTCCACAGGAGCCTCCACACAATAAGAATACACCTTGCATTGATTTCAATGAAGGAAGTCTTGTGCTCATGTGGGACAAAAGAAAGGGCAAGCCCAGATATGACCAAAAATATAAAAACTCATGGCTTGGCCATTACATCATCAAGAAGAAGTCTGACAAAGAAAGGAACTATTTGATAAGATTAGATGAGAGGGAGATGTCACTACCAGTAGATGGATCTCTCCTCCAACCTCACATCCAGGTGACATGACTTCTTCAGAGCCCATGCACCAGGTAAGTAGGTAACTCATTTTGATTCCTTGCATTTTCATATTGATTTCTCATACTAGTTTAGATGCATTTCATTTTCATTTTGTTCTACTTGCATATTGATTTCATCCTTAGTTTAGAATTTGTTTTTTGAAAAAATGTCAAAATTTTTCTTTTTCTAGCTTAGTTAGCTTTGATTATGATCATATGAGAATAAGGATGAGTAGGCCATGTTTCACTTGATAGTTTGATGTTTCCTTGCAGGCAAAGGCCTACCAGAAGATGTTGTAATTCACATGCATTCTATGGCAAGCACATGTCCCCAAGTAGGAGCCAAATTTTATCCCCATTTTGTGGATAACTAAGGAGGTTATGTCTCGAGGCCCTCAGGTTGCATATATAGAGTGTCGAGAGACTACATGACCAACAACACCCTTTTGCACAAATGGAAACCCCTCTCACCATAACAAATGGTTACAAATTTCCAGATGGCATCCACCACATTAGTTGGCTACCAGAAGGTAGTGGGCCTTTCTCCATTAGGTACAAGTCAGTATTATGGTGAGCATCATTTCAATATTTAAGCCAATTGAGTATGTTGTATCTTATATTTCTCTATATTTCATGATATATTCCTGAACATTATGCATTTTTCCCTTCTTCACCTTGGTGGTTTACATTCTTCCCTAGTAAGTTCTCTTCCTTGGGGATGGATTTGCTACTAGGAACTCCCTTAAAGAGCCATCGTACCGTTTCCAACCATACTTACCACTTTCCATCATTTTCCCCCTCCATTTCCTTATCTATTGGTATTTTAGGGTGTATTGACCCAAGAAGGGTTTGTCCCTCATTCTATGGGAAGAAGGGGTTGAAGGCCCAGAGGGGTTGATTTTGGGTAAAAGATAAAATCCTTGTATAAACCTTCTAGATGCTTCACCGAGGGATCACGCAAGAAAGCAGTGACACACTTATCTTTGAGTAAAGGGGACCCACAATATAATAAAGAATTCTTAAAAGGTTAGTTGAAGGATAGGATGTCTCATCATGAGTTGACCTATCACGTCCATAAATATCTAGTGGTATGGCATTGCAATCATATAGTCACCAAACCAGGGTAATGGCTCTCAGTTGCATGGCTAAGAGAAAGGGGGTCACATCATGAGTCAACCTTCTCATTTCCACTAGGTGTTTGTGGGTGACATTTTCCATCATTTGGTCACCACGATAGGGTAGTGACCTTCAACCTCTCCTTATACTATGTTGAAAGAAAATACAAAGTGATGCAGGAGCATCGCAAGTAAGAGCAAGTGGAAGACAGTTGGATATGCATCAATGCGCATTTTGAAGATGTTTTGAATTTGAAAAGTTGAAACATTAATGTAATATTTGGAAAATATATTTTTGCTTTTATGGTTTGGAGATTGTAACACAGATCTTGAGCATTTTCTCTCATCTGTCGGTTGTAGGCATTTAATGTAATGAATGCAAAGTAGATGTAGTCTTTAATTCAATTAGATAGCTTGAGGTTGTAGGAGGAGAAAACTCGAGAAATATCCCTAGTATGTATTGTAGTGTAACACTATTCTCATGGTAAGATGTAAGAGAAGAAGCTATAGAGGAAGAGAGCATAGGAGAGCTGAGAAGAATAAAGATTGTAGAATTTGTATAAGAAGATAGTTGTTTCTATTGAATCCATGTATAGAAGCACTTGGATTAATATAAGAATGCTTTGATCCAATTTCACGGTGTTATTATGGTCACTGTTTGCATCAATTAAATGGTATGTTTACAGTTTGCTTATATATTTTGTTTGCATTTTTTTCAATGTTGTGTATGTATGATCGTGATTTCATGTAGAATGTATGAAGTCTGTGGAAGGGGAAATATGAGTTTCAATTGTTTCTCTTATTGAGAATTCCTACAAGGAGTTCAGTGAAAGTCTGGAAGGAGTGCATTAATGAGATTCTGAGTTTTACCTGAGAAAATCTTAGGAGGGATACCATTGTTCTTATACCAACATAAGTGAAAGTATAGCATAGAGTCGTGCAAGGTGTGGGCATACTAGATTAAAGTCTTAGATTTTTCCAACCAAGGAGAGTGGTTGAAGAACTACTGTCACAAGGAGTGCATAGAGTTGGAAGTGTTGAATAACCAAAGGTTATTGTGAATGCCAAAAGGAGTGCGTGAAAGAATTCCTTAGAATCCTTGATTTGCAGCAAAGAACAAGCTCGAGAAGGATAGAGACTTTGAAGAGTTTGAAGGAGGGATGAGGTCTAGGGATAGCTCACAGAAATCAAGCCCAGGAGGAAAGACGCCAAGTTGTTTGGTGAAGAGTCTTTGAAAATTTGGATGGACGGTTGAAAATCGCAGAGGGAGAATCATCGAAATTCCATGGGCCGTTGGATCTAGTATATCTATGAAGAAGTTGGTTGAGTGTCTTTCAGCACTAACAACCTCAGAAGGGATAGCAGTTGTTAGGTCTGAACGAGCGAGATCCATTGATTTGGTGTTTTGTATTTTGGATTTTTGGAAGTCGGGAGTGTGGAGGAGTTTGCAATTCGAGGATCGCAAGATGTGAAACCCTGACGAAATATGGATCGTCAAATCATGGAAGGGTCAATACTGTTGATCTGTGGCGAGAAGATATCGACATTTCAGATATCGGGTGAAGGGAGAGAGTTGCATCACAAATCCCCAATACGCGAAATCTCGAGGCACCTAAAGTTGGTCCTCGGGTCACAGCCGAGTGCCACATCAAGAAAGAGTTAAGGGAGGAGCTAGTGGACCGTTATCCCTTCTCGAGTTTTCAGGAATTGGAGGAGTCGGGCTGCATTATAGTAGGATTCCCAAAATCACAAAAGGCAAAAGGCCTTTTGAGGTTAAGGTTGTGGTTACTCAAGTGGTCACGTAGAGTGGAGGTTTACACCTAGCGCTCATTCGCGTGGGCATAACTTCTAGAAGGACCTGTGGATATATGTGTTGAAGGTTCCAGTGGGAACTAAAGGATCCATTTCATTTCATAGGAATTGAAGATCCATAGATCGAGAGGTCAAGAAGTCCTTGCCAAGGTAGGGGTGCTGTGTTAGGTGGTATCAGAGCTTAGCTAACAACCCTTTTTTTCTATAGGGGGAAGACAGAGGATAGTTTTGATTTGAATTCTACGTTGACAGATTGAAACAATGCTGCCAAGAACATGTCAAGAAAGAGCTATTCCTGATCCAGCCATGGAAAGGGAGATGAGAGAACTTCGTGCTCTATTGGATTCTATGGAGACAACACAGAGATGGACAACTGATGTTGGAGACGTCATTGAAGCCGAAAGCGAGAATGAAGTTGGAGTTGAAGAAGAAGTTGTAGCCGAAGATGTTGTAGAGGAACATCTATTCAAAGTTGTTACAAGAATAAGTGCCAAAGAAAATATGGATATTATGATGTATGAAGACAACTTAGATGTTGAGGAGCTGCTAGATTGTTTTAGAGCTCTAGATAAATACTTCGATCATGAGGATGTCGAGGAAGATAAGAAAGTAAAGCACATTGTCACTAGACTGAAAGGGCATGCAGCACTATGGTGGGATGAACTGTAGGCTGACAGGCGTTCAAAGGAAAACAAATAATCAAAAGATGGGACAGGATGATCGCTAAGATGAAAGTCAAATTCATACCCAGAGATTACCAAATCAATTTGTTCCGAAGAATGCATAATCTGAGGCAGAAAGGGATCACAGTGAATGAATACAATGAGGAGTTTTATAGGATAAACATTAGAGTTGGGCATCATGAGAGTGATGATGAAAAGGTCACCAGATATATGAATGTCTTGAGATATGAAATTCAGGATGAGATGAGCATGGTAACAATTAGGAATGTAGAAGATGCTTATCAGATTACTCTGAAAGATGAGGAGAAATTGGCCTGAAAGAAAGGTCAAAGGGGAAGAGGTAGAATTCAGAGCAGAGGCAAAGCAGTTTCCCAAGACAGAGTACAGAAGCCCAAAGAGGAAGAGAAGAAACCTCATAACCACCTAGAAAGGGGAGGAAGTTCACAAGGAAGACAATATACTGATAGGAACACTTTTCTGCGAGCAAGAGGAAGAGGAAGAGGAAGAGGAGGTGAAATAAAGTGTTTTGTCTGTGGAAATATCGGACACAAATCTTGGGAATGTCTCGATAGAAAAATAGATGGAGGAGGCAAAGCTCACATTTCATAAGCATGAAGGTGAAATGTTGAGGCAAAATATGCAGAAGGCAGAAGATCCTTAATGATGAGGAACATTCTCTTGAAGCCAGAGAAGGAAGTGGAGAATCTAGTCCAGAGGAACAGTTTATTTAGAACTTCTTGCAAGACCAAGGATAGGGTATGCAAAGTGATAGTTTACTATGGAAGCACAGATTATATAGTGTCCATAGAGATGGTGGAAAATCTAGAATTGGAGACAGTTTCACATCCAATCCCATATAAGGTTTCGTGGTTGCAAAAGGGACATCAGGTAATTGTCACTAAACAATGTTTAGTTGAATTTAAGATAGGGGGTTATAGAGATGAGATCTTATGTGATGTCATTACCATGGATGCCTGTCACCTTTTGTTGGGGAGACCATGGAAATATGACAGAAATGTTGTCCATGATGGAAGAAAGAACACATACACCTTGGAGAAGAATGGTAGGACACATATGTTGTTGTCAATTGAAGACAAGAAAGTGAAATCAGAAGAAAGAAATACTATACTTCTCATAAGTGGGAAGGAAATTCTGAATGAATTCATGAAAGGTGAATAAATGTAGTTTGTTGTGGTAAGAAAACCTAGAGTCATCTTGACCAGTACTTCGATAGATGATCTACCAGAGGAAATTCAGGAACTGCTGGAGAATTTCGCTGATATAGTGGTGGATGATTTACCTTGTTCATTGTCGCCCATCATAAGTATAAGCCATCACATTGAACTTATACTAGGAGCGAGTTTACCAAACAAATCAACGTATAGATTGACACCATAGGAGAATCAAGAGGTTAAGAAGCAAGTCCAGGATTTGATGGATAAAGGATTGGTTAGAGAAAGATTGAGTCCATGCGTTGTGCCAATAGTGTTAAGTTCAAAGAAGGATGGTGGATGGAGGATGTGTATAGACTTGAGGGCTATAAACAAAATCACCATCAGGTATAGATTTCCTTTACCCAGGATGGATGACCTGATGGATTGCTTGAGTGGGGCAAAGATTTTTTTGAAAATTGTTTTTAAAAGTGGATATCATCAAATTAGAATGAGGGAAGGTGATGAATGGAAGACAACATTCAAGACAAATGAGGGACTGTATGAATGGCTTGTCATGTCGTTTGGCTTGACGAATGCGCCAAGTAGTTTTATGAGATTAATGAACAAAGTCTTGAAGGATTTCATTGGAAAGTTTGTAATTGTGTATATTGATGATATATTGATCTTCAGTAAGACTGAGGAAGAACATTTGAGAAATTTAACTCTAGTGATGAGGAGGTTGCAGCAAGAGAAGTTGCTGATAAATTTGAAGAAGTCGTCTTTCATGAAGAAATAACTCATTTATTTGGGTTTTGTAATCTCTTCGAATGAGTATATGGATCCTGAGAAGGTAAAAGAAATCAAATAATGCTTGTCGCTGAGGAATATCTTTGAAGTTAGAAGCTTCCATGGACTATCCAGTTTTTATAGGAAGCTCATCTAAAAATTTAGTGGGATTAGTGCACCAATGATGGACACAGTCAAGAAAAGACATAAAGATTTTCATTGGACAAAGGAAGTAGAGAAAAGTTTCAAATTGTTGAAGGATAAGATAATTGGACAACCAGTTATGGTTCTACTAGATTTCAGTAAGACATTTCAAGTCAGATGTGATGCAAGTGGATTTGCAGTTGGAGCAGTCTTAAGTCAGGACAATAGGCCGATTGCATACTTCAGTGAGAAGATGAACAAGACCAAGATGAAATATTCCACATATGATATAGAGTTTTATGCAGTCATACAAGCACTAAAGAAATGGAGGCACTACTTGGTACCGAAAGACTTTGTTTTGTATAGTGAAAACCATGCCTTACAGTTTATAACCAAACAGGAGAAACTGAACCAGAAACATGCAAAATGGGTTGAATTTATGCAGAACTTTACTTTTGTTACAAAGCACATTTCTGGAACTGCTAACAAGGTTGTTGATGCATTAAGCAGGAAATGTTTGATTCTGCAAGAGTTTCGAGTGAAGATATTAGGTTTTGATAGCCTTAAGGATATGTACAAAAATGATTCAGATTTCAAGGATGCTTATGAAGCTTGTGAGAATCATTTTCTGATAGATAGAAGCCAATGGATTGAATATTTGATTCAGGATGGATTGTTATTCAAAGGAAATCAGTTGTGTATCCCGAAGAGTTCTATGAGAGAAAACCTTTTAAAGGAAAAACATAGTGTGGGATTGGCTGGACATTTCGTCCATGACAAAACATTTGTGCAACTGAACAACTTATATTATTGGCCAGGGATGAGGACAAATGTCAAGAAACTTTTCAACAGATCTAGAATTTGGCAGCACACAAAGGGGAAAATACAAAATACAGGGTTGTATCAACCATTTCAAGTACCAGAGAGGCCATGGGACGTGGTAAGCATGGATTTTGTGTTAGAAATGTCGAGGAAATAGAGAGGTTGTGATTCCATATTCGTGGTAATCGACAGATTCTAAAAAATGGCACATTTCATTCCATGTCAGAAAACCAGTGATGCAACATACGTTGTAAATCTATTTTTCAAAGAAGTTGTTTGACTTCATGGTTTACCCAAGAGTATTGTTTCGGACAGGGATACCAAATTTGTTGGTCATTTCTGGAGGACACTATGGAAAAAGCTAGGGACATATTTATCTTTTAGCTCATCATATCAACCTCAAATGTATGGACATACTGAGGTAGTAAATTGAAGTTTGTGGGACTTATTGAGGAGTTTAGTACCTGAACATCACAGTTAGTGGGATCAGATTCTGACGCAAGAGGAATTTGCATATAACGACTCACCTAATCGGAGCACACGATAGAGCCCATTCCATATAATGTATGGAATGTAGCCGAAAGGAGTATCTAAGTTGAGAGACTTAGAGCAGAGTGAGTTCATAAGTGCTAGAGCGAAAGACTTTGCAGCAGAGATGCAGGAGCTCCACAGCAAGATTAAAAAGTGGTTGCAAAATTCCAACCAGGAATACAAGCGCAGAGCAGATCAACATAGGAGAGAGCTTTAGCTCGAAGTGGGGGATTTATTTTTAGCGCACCTAAGGAAAGAAAGGTTCCCAAGGGGAACGTATAATAATCTAAAAATGAATTTTTTGGGCGGACCTTGCATTTGGATTGTGAGAATCTTTCTTGAATGCACCTTTTGGGATGTGTGTCATTGTTTCACCCAATGTATTATCAATCTGGAGAGGAAGAGATGGGATTTAGGCTTCTTTACCCTTCTCAGAGGTGTTCTACTTTCTGTATTCATGTGCTATAGTTGATATGTAGGCATCACCTTTCATCATATACACATTCACGGATGAAGGATTACTCCAATATGGAGGGGGTCCTTGACTGCCCCCTTCCATGCTTGGGGAGGCTTGAGTTAAATTGTGCCCATGTTGAAATGGGTTCGTTAACAGAGTAGGTTGTTGCTGCGCCTATAACTTTTGGGCCTCCGCAAGATGAGGGAACTGGTGAGTTAGGTGGTCTTATGTGCACATGTTACATGGATACTTTGACTTCCTCTTTTCTATGTTGCCCCCGCCAACATTATTGGTAGGTTTCTTATCCCCCTTACCCTTCTTTCTTTGTTTCTTCTTTCTGTCAGGCTATTGGGTGGCCTTCAGGTTTGTCAATTGCACATTGTGTACATCTTGACGTTTGGGTAGTGGGAGTAGCCAGACTAGTGGGCTGGCTGGCCACTTTCTGCTGTATCAACAATTGTTGCAATTGTTTTGACAGTTGATCAGTGGGCTTCATTTGTGATGAACCAACAATACCATCGGCATGTGGTCTAGCTTGCTATCTGGTCTTGTCAAGGATTGACCATGGTGCATCTGGTAAGATTTCATAAAGTAGGATTGACTGAGAGTAAATCAGCTCTAACTGTTGAGCGCTCATTATCGCGTCTTCCTCAAAAAACACTGCCGACATTGCGATGTCTTTGGATAAATGGGGTACCAAATACTTAAGGAACCACTCCAGCAGGAATGCTGGTGGGACTAACACTTTTATCAAACTCTTCTAGCATCTCCATTCTCGGATGTGATCGGAGATATGGTCTTCCTTTGTCTGTTCGAAGTTGGCCATCAATTTTGTGCCTGCATCATATCTCACAGGTAATTGGAAATGGTTTAAGAAATCCATTGCCAATTCATTGAAGGAAGAGTATCTTGAGTGGTCGAGCTCAATGTACCATTTCACAACACTCTCGATAAGAGTGCGTTGAAACAAATGTAACTGGATGGAGTTGTCTTTCAATGAGTTGGATGAGAACCATAGATGGAAGGTGGTCACATGATCGCTTGGATCTTTGTTAGGATTTGCTTCAAAATTTGGAATGTGTGAAGCCAACTTGGTCAGCATAGGAGGCCAACGCGGATCATGACAGATAGGGTCATTCAACAACCTTGTCAGGTCTAGAAAATGCAACGTTGCCAGAAATGATAGTTTGGGTTTTTGGTTATAACCGTGGAAAAAGGGGCCTTGAGTTTGACTGGCACCAAGTTGCAAGGAAAAGTTGGATTGTCGGCTAGGGTTCTGGTAAAAACCATGGCCATGACCAGCGTACAGATTCTGCATTTATGGAGACATCATCAGCCGATTCCTGTAATAAGATGTAAAAGGTTGGGCATGCGTTGCATTCGAAGGACTTTGGGAAGGGCTGGCCCATGCTGATCCTATGGGCATAGGTCCTACACCTTGCTCAGGGTTTCATTGGTTATGGAAGGGGTTGCCCCCAATTGGCATCCCCGACGAGGGAACTAATCCTTGCCATGGATTCCAAGGTCCTAGTGTGATAGGAATTCCTGGGTTTTCCCCCTGTGCAGGAATAGTACCCTCGTCCATTGCCAATTCACCGAAGGAAGAGTATCTTGAGTAGTCGAGCTCAATGTACCATTTCACAGCACTCCCGATAAGAGTGCGTTGAAACAAATGCAACTGGACGGAGTCATATTTCAATGAGTTGGACGAGCACCATAGATGGAAGGTGGTCACATGATTTCCCGGATCTTCATTAGGCTTTGCTTCGAACTTTGGAATGTCCGAAGGCAACTTGGTCAGCATAGGAGGCCAACGCAGATCATGACAGATAGGGTCATTCAACAACCTTGTCAAGTCTGGAAAATTGCAACGTTGCCAAAAATGGTAGTTTTGGTTGTTGCTTATAACTATGGAAAAAGGGGCCTGGAGTTTGACTGGCACCCGGTTGCTAGGAAAATTTGGGTCGCTGGCTAGGGTTCTGGTAAAAACCATGGCCATGACCAGCATATAGATTCTACATTTGTGGAGACATCATTGACTGATTCCTGTAATAGGACGTAGAAGGTTGGGCATGTGCTGCATTCGAAGGACTTTGAGAAGGGTTTCCCCATGCCGATCCTACGGGCATAGGTCATGTGCCTTGCCCAAGGTTCCATTGGTTATGGAAGGGACTGCCCCCTATTGGCATCCCTAATGAGGGAACTGATCCTTGCCATGGATTCCAAGGTCCTGGTGTGAAATAAATTCCTGGGTTTTCCCCTTGTGCAAGAATAGTACCCTACATAGGATTTTGTTGTCCATAACCGAGGTTTCCCCCGACTGGGAAAGTATCTGATAAGAAATAATTGTTAATAAATGCGTCGAACAAAGAGAATGGTGTTGAACCTACCAGCATGCTATGAGAAGGTAGTTCTTGACTCCCTGCTCCAAACGAGCTATGGTTTGCGTTTGGCTCGATGGAATGATGGTGAGCACCACCAAGCGAAGGGGATGAAGGAGGTATATGACCACCTCCATAAGGGAAAGTGTTATAGGAAAATAAAGTGGCTCCCATGGATTCTTGTAGAGGAGTGTTAGAGCTCCCTACCCCCAGAACTAACATCTGTAGAGTGAAGTAGGAAAGTGCAGGGCTTGTACCTGAGCTAGGCATCCCATGTGAGAATAGAGGGCCTATTGCACTCTGTGTGAAAGGAGCAGTGGCCTCCTCCATAGATGGAATCAGACCATTGCTGATGCAAGAGCATCGAACAAAGCCAAAGCACGTGCCTAGCCAAAGAAACAGCTAAATGCGCGGATGGGAAAAAGGAGCACATTTTTTTTTTTATGGAAGCATTTTGAATTTTGAAAACTAAGGCATTAATGTAATAAGCTAGGAGGAGTGTACTTTCGTTTATGTCTTGGAGATATGAAAAGACCTGGAGAGATTACTCTCATCTACTGGATGTAATAGGCATTTAAGTCTGATAAATGTAAAGTAGGTAGATTTAATTTAATAGATTAGATAGTTAGAATATAGGGGGGAAAACAGATATAGACACCCTCAACCTTGTATCATTGTAACAAGGATTCTTATTATCATTCAGAATTCATAAGTTGTAAGAGTTGTAGTAGAGCACTGTATAGAACAAACCATGTACAGGAGCAATTGAGTTAATATATGAAGCTTTGACTCACTTTCATGGTGTTATGGTGTTTACTGTTTACCTTTGTTAAATGGTATGTTTATAGTTGTTTTATTTCTCTGTTTATGCATTTGTTTCAATGTTGGGTTAAATGTGTGATTTCATGTTAAGTGTATGAAGTCTAATAGAGAAGAATAATGAGTTTCAATTGTTTCTCATCCTGAGAGTTCCTGCAAGGAGTGCAATGAAACATCTGCAAGGTGTGCGTTGACAAGAGTCTGAGTTTTATCTCAGAAAGCTCAAGATAGATATCGTTGTTCTCATACCAGCAAAAGTGCAGGTGAAGCACAGAGCCATGCAAGGTGTGTGTAGGCTAGTTGAAACCTTAGAAGTTATAAACTAAGGTGAAGGTGGAAGGACTGTTGTTGCAAAGAGTGCACAGGGTTGAAGATTCAAATAACCAGAAGTTATTTGCAAGTTTTCTGCAAGGAGTGCGAGCAGGAAACCCTTTTGTTTGGAAGTGAAATCTCAGGAGGGATAACACCTTTGAACACTTCAAAGGAAGGCAGGAATCGAACCACTTCAAAGGGATATGGAAATCAAATCCATCATATAGAGGTTAAGTTCAGGTGGAAGAACGTCGATCCATTTTGGCCAGAGATCCTTGAGAATAATGAATCGAGCGGTCAGAATTCTCTGTGTAGAACTCGTGAAGTTCCGTGGAACGTAGGATCCAGTGAAGCTATAAGGTGGTTAGGAGTTGGAATAACTCACCACCCTAGCATCATGAATCAACGTGAGTCATCGATCTCGTCTCAACCCACGTCATTGGATCATATCGTGAATTCGGGGATCGTGAGTTTGGAGGACAGACCAAATATCTTTGGTCTCGTGAATTCCTAAGTTGCGAGGAATAGGGAAGAATATCTACGCCATTGGATCCAAGCCACGGGAGAACCGTTGGATCAAAACTTTTGTGGTTATTGCCTATCAGGGGTTTGGAACTTCAGAGAGTTTCTTTTTGACTACAGAAGTCGTGAAGTGCCGAGCGCCGAGGGCTCATGCAAACATGTGGCCCATCCATAAGTGGGGATCATGTGGTTGACAGGTGGCGTAGTAACAACACCCAGAGAAAATATGGAAGTGGGTGACAGGTGGTGGACCCACATCACCTGGGAAGGATTCAACCATTTTTGACTTATCACGTCTCAGGGATTCGCAAAAGAGGAGCACGAGAGCTCAACACTCCAACTCGCGAAGTCGTGAAGTTACGAGTAGTGCTAGCAACTTATCCCTAGATGATGGTTATGTGTGGGAGGCACTAGCAAGGAGGAACCATACCTGTATCAACACCTTAGGTATCATAGGTTTGGAAAAGAGGAGTTGAGGGTCTTCGACTCATGAACTCATGAATTGCAAGTTGCGAAGAGCACTTATGCTAAGGCACAGTTGTGGTCGTATGGTGATGTAAGGCTCGCGCATGGTGTCAAGTTACACAGGGTGGGTTTTCATAAAAGACCTGTGGATTCGTTGAAGGTTTCAGTAAGGAACCAAGGGAGCCGCTTCGGCTCGAGAAGAATTAGAACGATCCTGTGTGGACCTTAGCCCGAGGGCAGGGGGGTCTACATTAGTTGAGTTATCAGAGATCAAAACAAATTTCTTTGCTTTCTATAGCAGAGAGAATGGAGAAATTCTATATCCATGCAACCAAGAAGAAGAGATAGGCCAATGCCTGATCCAGTAGTGGAAAGAGAAATGCGTGAGCTACATGCCAAGCTTGATGCCATGGAGATAGCAAAAAGGTGCATAGTTAACGCTGGGGATATCAGCAAGGCTAAAAGTGAAAATGAAGCTGGAAATATAGGAGAAGAAGTAGCAGTTGAAGATGTTGCGGATGAACACCTATTCAGGGTTGTTGCAAGGATAGGTGCCAGAGAAAAAATGGACATTCCAGTGTACGAAGGCAACTTAGAAGTTGAAGAACTTCTAGACTGGATTAGAGCTCTAGAAAAATACTTTGACTATGAGGATGTCAAAGAAGAAAATAAAGTTAAACATGTCGTTACTAGACTTAAAGGGCATGCAACACTGTGGTGGGATGAACTGCAGGCTGACAGACACTGTAAGGGCAGGTAGAAAATCAAAATTTGGGATAGAATGGTTGCAAAGATAAAATCCAAATTCATACCCAGGGATTATCAAATCACTTTGTTTCGGAGGATGCAGAATTTGAGACAGAAGCTGATGTCAGTGAAAGAATACACTGAAGAATTCTATAGGATAAACATCAGGGAAGGTCATTGGGAAGGCGATGATGAAAAAGTTTCCAGGTACATGAATGGTCTGTGATATGATATCGAAGATGATATGAGATGAGCATGATGACCATTCAGACTGTGGAAGATGCTTATCAGATAGATCTGAAAGATGAAGAGAAGCTAATTCGAAAGCAAGGTCAAAGAGGCCGGGGTAGAAGTCAATCTAGAGGCAAAAAATTGCCCAAGATAGAACTCAAAAAATTAAAGAAGCGGGGAAGAAACCTCAAACTCAACCTGAGAGAGGAGGAAGCTCACAAGGAGGACAGTATGCTAATATAAATACTTTTCCTCGAGTCAGAGGAAGAGGAAGAGGCAGAGGAGGTGAAGTGAAATGCTTTGTGTGTGGAAAAGCTAGACATAAATCCTATGAGTGTCCATATAGGAAGAAAGATGGTGGTGAAACTCACATTGCTGAAGCTCAAGGACTGAATGTTGAGGTAGAAGACGTTGAGGGCAGAAGATATTTGATGATGAAGAAAGTTCTCTTAAAGCCAGAGAAGGAGGCAGAGAACCCAGCCCAGAGAAACAGTTCGTTTCAGATTGCTTGCAAAACTAAGGATAGAGTATGCAAAGTCATAGTGGACAGCAGTAACATAGACAATCTCGTATCTACAGAGATGGTAGAAAAGCTGGAGCTGGAGACTGTTGTACATCCAAGTCCATACAGAGTTTCATGGCTACAAAAAGGACATCAGGTAAATGTCACTAAACAATGTTTATTTGAATTTAAAATAGGAGGATATAAATTTGAAATATTATGTGATGTCATTCCCATGGATGTTTGTCATCTATTGTTGGGTATACCATGGGAATATGACAGAAACGTAGTTCATGATGGGAGAAAGAACACATACACCCTCGAGAAAAATGGTAGGACTCACATTTTGCTGTCGATTAAGAACCAAGAAGTGAAAACAGAGGTGAGCAACATTGTACTTCTCATGAGTGGGAAGGAAATTCTTAATGAGGTTAAGAAGAAGGAAGACACACAATTTATTGTGGTTAGGAAGTCCATAATTGTTTTGACCAGTACGAGAATAGATGATTTACCAGAAGAAATCCAGGAGTTGCAGTAAAAGTTTGCTGATATAGTAGTGGATGAACTATCTCATTCATTGCCACCTATCAGGAGTATAATCCATCATATCGATCTTATACCTGGAGCCAATTTACCGAACAAAGTCGCGTACAGATTGACGCTGTAGGAAAATGAAGAAGTCAAGAGACAAGTCCAAGACTTAATGGACAAGGGATTGATTCAGGAGAGCTTGAGTCCATGCACTGTTCCGATAGTGCTCAGCCCAAAGAAATATGGAGGCTAGAGAATGTGTACAGACTCAAGAGAAATCAATAAGATTACCATCAGATACATATTTCCATTGCCAAGGATGGATGACTTGATGGATTGCTTGAGTGGAGAAAATCTTTTTTCAAAGATTGATTTGAAAAGCGGGTATCATCAAATTAGAATGGGAGAAGGTGATGAATGGAAAACAACATTCAAGACAAACGAGGGGTTGTATGAATGGCTTGTCATGCCATTTGGCTTAACGAATGCACCTAGTACTTTCATGAGGTTGATGAACGAAGTCTTGAAGGATTTCATTGGGAAATTCGTCATTGCATATCTTGATGATATATTAGTTTTCAGCAAAATAGAAGCAAAGCACTTAAAGCATTTAGCTACAGTGATGAGGAGATTACAGGAAGATAAATTGTTGATCAATGTGAAGAAATCATCATTTATGAGAACATAACTCATTTATTTGGGTTTTGTTATCTCTGCAAATGAGTTGAAGATGGATCCGGAAAAGGTAAATGCAATTAAGAATTGGCCATCACCGAAAAATGTGTTTGAAGTTCGAAGCTTCCATGGTTTGGCAAGTTTCTATAGGAAATTCATTCAAAATTTCAGTGGAATTAGCACACCAATGATGGATACGGTGAATAAAAGACATAAATCTTTTCATTGGACGGAGGAGGAAGATAAGAGTTTCAATCTATTGAAGAAGAAGATCATTGAGCAACCAATTCTAGTTTTGCCAGATTTCATCAAGACATTCCAGGTTAGGTGTGACGTGAGTGGATTTGCAATTGGAGCGGTCTTGAGCCAAGACGATAGGCTAGTCGCATATTTCAGTGAAAAACTGAATGAAGCGAAGATTAAGTACTCCACATATGATAAGGAATTCTATGTAGTCATACAAGCGCTGAAGAAATGGAGACACTATTTGGTTCCCAAAGAGTTTGTTTTGTACAATGATAATCATTCTTTACAATTCGTGACTCAACAGGAGAAGTTGAACCAAAAACATGTTAAATGGGTGGAATTCATGTAGAATTTTACGTTTGTGATTAAGCATATTTCTAGAACTGCTAACAAAGTTGTTGATGCTTTGAGTAGGAAATGTTTGCTTATGCAGGAATTCAGAGTCAAGACTTTGGGTTTTGATAACCTTAAAGAAATGTACAGAGATGATCCAGACTTCAAGGAAGCATATGAGGCGTATAAGAATCCAATTCTCAGAGACATAAGCCAATGGACTGAATACATGATCCAAGATGGATTATTGTTCAGGGGAAATCAGTTGTGTATTCCAAAATGATCCATGAGGGAGAATTTGCTAAAGGAAAAACACAGTGGAGGATTGGTCAGACATTTTGGTCATGAAAAAATGTTCTCAAAGTTGAATGGCTCATATTATTGGCCAGGGATGAGGACAGATGTTAAGAAATTTGTGGATTGGTGCAAAATTTTTCATCACATGAAGGGAAAGAGGCAAAACACAAGATTATATCAACCATTTCCCATACCTGAAAGGCCATGGGATGTAGTGAGCATGGATTTCATATTGGGATTGCCAAGGACACAAAGAGGATGTGATTCGATCTTTGTGGTAGTCGACAGATTTTCAAAAATGGCACATTTCATACCATGCCAAAAAGCTAGTGACGCAACTCATATTGCGAACCTATTTTTCAAGGAAGTCGTCAGAATTCACGTCTTACCAAGGAGTATCATTTCTGATCGAGATACCAAGTTCATGGGACATTTCTAGAGGACCTTATGGAAGAAGTTCGGGAGAAGTTTTTCTTTCAGCTCAGCGTATCATCCTTAGATCGATGGATAGATAGAGGTCATAAATAGGAGCTTGGGAGATTTGTTAAGAAGCTTAGTGAATGAACATCACAGTCAATGGGATCACATTCTTCCACAGGTGGAATTTGCTTACAATGATTCACTCAATAGAAGCACATGGCAGAGTCCATTCTAGATTGTATACAAAATGCAACCAAGGGGAGTTTCTGAATTGAAAGATGCAGAACAAGTTGAATTCAGGAGTGCTAGTGCAGAGGACTTTGCAGAAGGAATGAAGGAGCTTCATAGCTGAATTAAGGAAAGACTGCAGAGTACAAGTCGAGAATACAAGCAGAGAGCAGATCAACACAGGCGAGAACTTCAATTTGAAGTTGGTGATCTGATTCTTGTGCACCTGAGGAAGGAGAGATTCCCACGGGGAACATATAATAAATTGAAGTTGAAAAAGATTGGACCATGCAAGGTTATAAAGAAATTTGGGGCAAACGCATATGAGATTGAATTACCCGAAGGGGTCAGAATCTCATCGATATTCAATGTTGTAGATTTGTACCCTTACAGAGTTGAAGAAGCAAGAGAAGAAGAGGAGCAGAAAGAAATTCAATGGACAAAACAAATGCCTGTAGCTTAAAATCCACATATGGGAAGCATAATTGACAAAAGGATTAGCAGAAAGACCAGGAGAAGGGATTATTTTGAATACTTGGTCAAATGGAAAGTACATCCAGTTGAAGATGCCAGCTGGGAGGATGAAGCAAAAATTCAAAAGCATGGATAGACCATGCAAGAGCTCATGAATACGAGTTCATGAAAATTTTCAAGCAAGGGAGTATGATGTAGGAGCATCAAACAAAGCCAAAGCATGTGCCTAGCCAAAGAAACAGTTGGACGTGCAGATGGGAAAAAGGAGCATGTTTTTTTTTTATGGAAGCGTTTTAAATTTTGAAAACTGAGGCATTAATGTATTAAGCTAGGAGGAGCGTACTTTCATTTATGTCTTGGAGATATGAACCGGCCTAGAGAGATTACTCTCATCTGTTGGATGTAATAGGCATTTAAGTCAAATAAATGTATAGTAGGAAGATTTAATTTAATAGATTAGACAGTTAGAATATAGGGGGGGAAACGCATATAGACACCCTCAACCTTGTATCATTGTAACATGGATTATTATTATCATTCAAAATTCATAAGCTGTAAGAACTGTAATAGAGATTTGTAGAGAAGAACCCATGTACAGGAGCAATTGAGTTAATATATGAAGCTTTGACTCACTTTCATGGTGTTATGATGTTTATTGTTTACCTTTGTTAAATGGTATGTTTACAGTTGTTTTATTTCTCTGTTTATGCATTTGTTTCAATGTTGGGTTAAATGTGTGATTTCGTGTTAAGTGTATGAAGTCTAATAGAGCAGAAGAATGAGTTTCAATTGTTTCTCATCCCGAGAGTTCCTGCAAGGAGTGGAGTGAAACATCCACAAGGTGTGTGTTGACAAGAGTCTGAGTTTTATCTCAGAAAGCTCAAGATAGATACTGTTGTTCTCATACCAGCAGAAGTTCAGGTGAAGAACAGAGTCGTGCAAGGTGTGCACAGGCTATTTGAAACCTTATAAGTTATCAACTAAGGTGAAGGTGGAAGGACTGCTATTGCAAAGAGTGCACAGGGTTGAAGATTCAAATAACCAGAAGTTATTTGAAAGTTTGCCGCAAGGAGTGTGAGCATGAAAACCTTTTGGAAGCCTTGAGCTTGGATGTGAAAGCTCAGGAGAGATAACACCTTGGAACACTTCAAAATAAGGTAGGAATCGAACCACTTCAAAGGGAGACAAAAATTGAAGCCCACGTATAGAGTTTAAGTTCAGGTGGAAGAACGCCGAGCCATTTTGGCCAGAGATCCTTGAGAAGAATGAATCGAGCGGTCATAATTCTCTGTGGAGAACTTGTGAAGTTACAAGGACCGTAGGATCCAGTGAAGCTGCAGGGCGGTTAGGAGTTGGAAGAACTGACCACCCTAGCATCATGAATCAATGTGAGTCATTGATCTCATCTCAACCCACGTCATTGGATCATATCGTGAATTTGGGGATCGTGAGTTTGGAGGGAAAAACAAATATCTTCGGTCTCGTGAAGTCCTGAGTTGTGAGGAATAGAGAAGAAGATCCAAGCCGTTGGATTCAGGCCATGGGAGAACCATGGAATCAGAACTTTCGTGGTTATCTCCTATCGAGGGTTCGAAAATTGAGATATTTTCTTTTCGACTGTAGAAGTCGTGAAGTGCCGAGCGCTGAGGGTTTGTGCAAACATGTGGCCCATCTATAAGTGGGGATCATGTGGTTGACAAGTGGCGTAGTAACAACACCTAGAGAAAAGACGAAAGTGGGTGACAGGTGGTGGACCCACGTCGCATGGGAAGGAGTCAACCATTGTTGACTTATTGCGTCTCAGGGATTTGCAAAAGAGGAGCACGGGAGCTCAATACTCAAACTTGCAAAGTCATGAAGTTACGAGTGGTGCTAGAAACTTAGCCCTAGCTGATGGTTATGTGTGGGAGACGCTAGCAAGGAGGAACCATACCCATATCGACACCTCCGATATCGAATTTTTGTAAAATAGGAGTCAAGGGTCTTCGACTCATGAACTCACGAATTGCAAGCTTT
The DNA here is from genome assembly GCA_009831015.1 of Picea engelmannii. Lineage (NCBI taxonomy): Eukaryota > Viridiplantae > Streptophyta > Pinopsida > Pinales > Pinaceae > Picea > Picea engelmannii. The sequence continues at coordinate 75,247 of ML815300.1, forward strand.
GAAGAGTGCTTGCGCTAAGGCCCAGTTGTGGTCATATGTTGATGTAAGGCTTGCACCTGGTGTCAGGTTACATAGGGCATGTTTTCATAAAAGACCCGTGGATTCGTTGAAGGTTTCAGCATGGAACCAAAGGAGCTGCTTCTGCTCAGGAAGAATTAGAGCGATCCTATGCAGACCTCGGACCGAGGGCAGGGGGTCTGCATTAATTGCTCGAGGTAGAGGAAGTCGATAACATAGTGGCCTAGACCGGTGACAGTGGGTTAGGAGGTGGAACACCCCCTATAGTGACATTCGTAGAGGGAATATGAGAATTCTTGGAAGAGGTGGTAGCATTTGTTTCCATTAGTGCTTGTGATATTGTCTGGCACTCGTAAGGATAAACCTGTATGATGATGGGCATCGAAAGATCAATGGTAGGAGGTTTGTATGGATGAACAGCTTCCACTCCAAGGTATGAAATGGTTGGTTCCTCTAGAATTGAAAGTTTTTCTCTTGAAGGTTGGTCAGGCACAGTTTCATGTGACCCGGTCGCCTCAAAAGACCCTTGCTAGTCTAGTTTTTGCCTTAGCGGTGGTGGCGGTGGCTCTAGTGTAACTGGTGGCAGGCTAAGAAGCCTTTGTGACCGGTGGAGGTCCTGATCCTCCACTATGTGTGAATATCAAATACACACTAGGGCTTTCTATTAACATTCAAAACGAACACACACTAGAAAAAGTCCCTATGAGATAAGACAAGCAGTCACTTAGCTAGTTGGAAGAACAGTTACAAAATCAACACTAGAGAAACTTACCAATGCAAGTGCAACTCAAATACGAAAGAAACCTCCAGGTATACTCTGCAAAGTGTGGCCTGATTTCTGTCCTAGGTACCATTTTATACCCCCGCAGTCACCTGTGTAAGTCCCTAAAATAAAGGCAACTAGGTTGCGAGCACGTGAATAGTCACCAGGCCGGTATAGTCGACAGTCGGGTGGAACATAATGAGTAGGGTATCAAGCCCGAAACCTGTCAAGGGTATCGAAACAAAGTGGTCTAGAAAAAAATTAAGGACCTCAAATGGATTCGAGACCCATGAAGCTCTGTGGCAAATGTGATCGATGAAATCCCAAGACAAACCCTCTATATGCATTCCCTACTACGCTTGCTCCAGCTTTGGAGGGGTTATCTCCACTACCTTTCCGCACGCGACCTCATGTTTATCCCTTGTGTTAGAGGGGGTCCCAGATAAATTTCACAAAAATGGACTTTTAACACTCCCTAACACAGACTCTTATGTTTTTTTTGCAGCCTTGAAGAGTTTCCTCTCCAATCTAAATCAAGGCTCTAGCCTAGACTAGTTGATGGACCCTACAAAACATAAAGTCTAGTTGATTTTAATTAATTGTTAATTTGTGTGTCTTGTCTTAAGTCAAAGGTTATGAAAGTGAAACTAGTGATGTTTTGAGAGAGGAAAAAGAAGATAAACAGAAAGATGGAAACAAAATAACTTCTTCTTGACAAATTTATATTTGCACTTTTAAATTCTTTAACCAACTTTTCAAACTATTATTTCTAAGATATTTGAACAACAAAATCAACACAGGATTTCGCTCGACTACGAGATACTTATTGTCCTAATTAAACAACTAAGAAATTATGAAAGAAAAACATTTCCCTGATTATTAATGCAAACAACCAACTACTCAACCAAACAAAAAGAAATGAAAAATTATTATTTTTTTATTTCAACATGCTTTAAAATAATAGAATTGAAAAATGGATTCCTTTTATTTTCTTCTAAAGCAAGCAAAAATATAAAGTGAAGAGAAAACAGAAACCAAAATAACTTCTAGCCCTACTACGGATCGTAGGGAGTCACTGACCAAACCCAAAAAGCTAAGTGGAAAAGACTCACGGATTTGTCTAAAACTCTATTACAGAAAACTCAATATATCTTTTTGATGAAAAAAAAATTATACTATGGTTAGACCTAGGCTATAGACTATGATCACAGAGACTAGAGCTTGGACCAAAAATACCCCTGAGAAGATTGGCTTCCGATAGGGAAGAGGATGACTACCTCTCATTGTCAAAAGATCTCCCCGACACAGACACACTACTGTCACTTCAGCAGCAAGCGTATATACGTGGGATGTCCAAAGGCATAGAATGTATTCACATGTGCATGGCTACTACAGGGAATGTATAGCTCTATAAATGATCAAAAATGTGAAAAATAATAGTCCAACATAGGCAGGGAGCACTGGTATTGAAAAACAGAGTCCATTAGAGACATAGAAAATTACTTTGACAAAGAAAATGCAAGGAAACTTTGATAAAGAAAATCTAATCTGAGGTTATTCGTAGGCTATAGACTACAACACAAAGACCATGACCAAATCTAGAAAACCCTTGAGAAGGATCACTTCTGACAGGGAAAGAGGATGACTTCCACTCCTTTTTTTTTTAAATTTCTGGACTGAAGCATGCAACTAACACTTCAGCAACCAGTGGATATACGCGGGCTGTCTAAAGGTAAGGTGCGTGTATACGTGCACATGGATTCTGTAGGCTGTGTATACCTCTGTAAATTTCTAAAAAGAAACCCAGACAATCAAGCAATCATGCAGGGAGTACTGGTATGGAAGAGCAGAATCCATACAAACTTATACTCTTACAAAAAACTCAAAAAAAAGGTAATAAAACCAATTCTAAAACATCTAAAAAGTATCCCCAGACAACCCTAGAGATTTCCCCAGTATGGTCGCCAATTGTGTTGTGGGTGGGAAATTCCCCTACAGACTAGTGCTAAGGGTTTAGTAATGCATGTAGAAAATTATCTTTGAAAGCCTCCTACTTTTTACCATCATCCCAACATAAACCTCACATTCATATATAAACACAAGGGTAAAAGGATCAAGTTACTATATCTTAACTTCCATGTTTGATGTAGATCCTTTCACATTTGGTTGTTCCTTGACTACAAGTTTCCTACTAAAGCTAACATGCATTCATAGACAGACAAACAGAGAACTCCAAACATGCATCTCATATATAAATTATTGGGTTATAGGTTTCAATAAAATATAATAAAAAACTGAATATTTAACACCTCATATGGTGGGACGGGAAAAGTACTTCTTTCTTATTAACTTCACAAAATTAAACTACAATGGTGAAATCGACCACTGCTTCACGAATCTGGTCATGGGCTCCTCTTTTATTGTGCACCAACTGCTAACACACATGCTTCTCTTCTTCAGTGAAATCACAAAATAGTTGTAGAATCTTGGGGCAAGGGGAATACAAAAAGGGGCAGAGTTTCTTTTCTATGATTTTCCTCCTTTCAAATGGGACCCCTACCTCTTATTTTATAGACTAAAATAGGATAGTTATCCGGTTGAATGACCAGCTATGGGTGGTCAAATGGTTTAGGCAGTTTACCCAAAAGTTTGTATTCCATCTGCAACTTTCCATTTTTTGTGCATTTGTCAGTATACGTGGGTTGTAATGGGTCATCTACCGTATAATACACATGCAGTAGTGGTGCAGGATGTGCATGCCTTCAAAAGGATGGTTTTTTGAATAGTTTTTTAATGGTGGCTTGGAAAAAATGGCAAATGAGATGGCTTGATGCCAGGTATGCATGTCTACTGCAAATTAGGGTTATAACAACCGTGTAAGATTTTATGAAAAATTGAGGCAAATGATTATGAGATATAATTTCCAGATGGTGTGGTCATGTCACCCATATTCAACATAGTAGATATGTGTCCTTACAGAGCAGATGAAGCAGGAGGAGAAGAGAATCATAAGGAAGTTCTGTGGGTCAAACAAATGCATGTAGCTGAAAATCCACATATGTAAAAGATCATTGATCAGAGAGTTAGCAAGAAACCCAGAGAAAGATATATTTTGATTATTTGGTAAAATGGAAAGGACACCTGATTGAGGATGCCAGTTGGGAAAGTGAAGAAAATATCTAGAAATATGGAAAGGCGGTGCAGGAGCTCATGAACAAGATTTCATGAATTTTTCAGCCAGAGGAGTATGAAGAAGGAGCATCACAAGCAAGCACAAGTGGAAGACAGTTGGATATGCACCAGAGTGCATTTTGAAGATGTTTTGAATTTGAAAAGTTGAAACATTAATGTAATATTTGGAAAATATATTTTTTCTTTTATGGTTTGGATATTATAACACAGATCTTGAGTGTTTTCTCTCATCTGTCGATTGTAGGAATTTAATGTAATCAATGTAAAGTAGATGTAGGCTTTAATTCGATTATATAGATTGAGGTTGTAGGAGGGGAAAACTCGAGAAAGCTCCCTCGTATGTATTGTATTGTAACACTATTCTCATGTTAAGATGTAAGAGAAGAAGTTGTAGAGCAAGAGAACATAGGAGAAATGAGAATAACATAGATTGTAGAAGTTGTATAAGAAGCTAGTTGTTGCTATTGAATCCATATACAGAAGAACTTGGATTAATATAAGAATTATTTGATCCAATTTAATGGTGTTGTTATGGTCATTGTTTCCATCTATTAAATGGTATGTTTACAGTTTTCTTATATACTCTGTTTGCATTTGTTTAAATGTTGTGTATGTATGCTCGTGATTTCATGTAGAATGTATGAAGTCTATGGAAGGGGAAGTATGAGTTTCAATTGTTTCTCTTCCTGAGAATTCCTGCAAGGAGTGCAGTGAAAGTCTGCAAGGAGTGCGTTGACGGGATTCTGAGTTTTACCTCAGAAAATCTTAGGAGGGATACCGCTTTTCTTATACCAACAAAAATGCAAGTATAGCACAGAGCTGTGCAAGGTGTGCACATGCCAGATTGAAGTCTTAGATTTTTCCAACCAAGGAGAGTGGTTGTTGTCGCAAGGAGTGCATAGATTTGGAAGTGTTGAATAACCATAGGTTATTGTGAATGTCACAAGGAGTGTGTGCAAGAATTCCTTAGAATCCTTGAGTTGCAGCAAAGTATAAGCTTGGGAAGGATAGAGACTTTGAACAGTTCAAACAAAGGACGAGGTCTGGAGACACCTCACATAAATCAAGCCCAGGAGGAAAGATGCCAAGTTGTTTGGTGAAGAGTCTTTGAAAATCTGGATGGACGGTTGAAAATATCAGAGGGAGAATCACCAAAATTCCGTGGGCCATTGGATCTAGTAGATCTGTAGAGAATTTAAGGCTGAGTGTCTTTCATTACTCGCAAGATCGCAAGGGATAGTAGTCGTTAGGTTTGAATGTGAGAGAGTTGTTGATTTTGCATTTTGTATTTCGACTTTTTGGAAGTCGGGAGCGTGGAGGAGTTTGTAATTCAAGGATTGCGAGATTGAAAAACCCAACAAAATCTAGACTGTTAGATCATGGAAGGATCAGGACCATTGATCTGTGGTGAGAAGATATTGAAATTTTGGATATTGGGTGAAGGGAGAGAGTTTTATCACAAATCCTCGATACGTGAAATCCTGAGGCGTTGAAAGTTGGTCTACAGGTCGTAGCCAAGGGTCACATCAGCGAAGAGTTAAGGGAAGAGCTAGTGGATCGTTATCAATTTTCAATTTTTCAGGAATTGGAGGAGTCGATCTGCATTATAGCAGGAGTCCCGAAATCATGAAATGAAAAACATCTTTTGAGGTTAAGGTTGTGGTTACGCAAGTGGTCATGTGGAGTGGAGGTTTATGCCTAGCGCTTATTCACGTGGGTGTAACTTCTAGAAGGACCTATGGATATATGTGTTGAAGGTTCCAGCGGGAACTAAAGGAGTCATTTCAGCTCAGAGGAATTGAATATCCATAGACTAGGAGGTCAAGCAGACCCTGCCGAGGTAGGGGTGTTGTGTCACAGAGAAAGAAAGATAAAAGGAAATTTATGGGCTTGGAAAAAGTGCATTGCAAACGAAGGTACCACACACCCTCTAGAAAGGCACCCATGAATGAGACACTACGACCCCTTATATGTCATGAGCTCTATGCCCATTGAGTCTTGACCCCAACCACTTCGTCCACTTTATATGGCTTAGAGAGGGATCTCTTGGAAACTCTCCTTGACCTATGGCAAGATCAACCCAATAAGACACCTTGTCAACCCTCCCATATTCAATATTGACAAGTCACATAATGTCTTTGAGAATTTAATTGTTTAATATAGTGATCTTTGATGCACATGCTCAGGTGGCTCATTTATTGATTGGATTCACTTATCATTGTGTTATGACTTGAGATCCTTGGAGGGTGTGCTCATTTGTCTTTGCAGGACCTAGTTGGTGGATACTTTTGGGAGAACAAGCCTAGCTTGGGCTTCCATGGGGCCACAAGCCCACAGGTTGGATTCCAAGGGACCGCATGCCAGATGAGAAAGATCAGACTTGGAAGGCTTTGAGATTGACTTGGACGACATATCCTAGGCCCCATATGCCAAAGTTTTTTCCTATGAGAAACAAAATGTCACTCCTAGAAGAATGATGTCATTTAGGGGGCTTAGGGCTTGGTGGTGAGGTGCCACTCATTTACACATGGACATTTTGAGGAGAAGAGGGTCTTCACCATGAGGATATTTTATAGATGCTTGACATGTGTCCTTTGGATGCCTACCCATGCTTTTCCAACACCAACGACTTCTTCTAAGTGGAAAAACATCCCCTAAAGGGGAGATATCCATGTAAAATTAGGGTTTATTTGTGCAAAAGTGAAACTTTAAATTAATTGTTTAATATTGCTTGTTAGAGGGGGAAATATTAGGGTTGTTGACCCCTAGTCTTGTGGTTTACCCATTAATTTATGGACAAATCACTTTGGTGACATTTTGTATAAATAAGAGATCATAAGATCTCATTTTAACATAAATCTCCCTCATTGTGAGAAGTATTGGAGTTAAATTTTCGCTATCTTTGGCAAACTTGTCTCTCTTAGATCTTGTTTATGTTTATCTCTTGATGTTATGGTTTATGGAAGTGATGCACTAGCCTTTGAAGGCTTATCTCTTGCTATTGTGGTGGATTATCTTGGCATTTTCCCTTGAATTGGTATGGTTTTACTCTCATGCTATCATTTTTTTTAAGTCAAGGTTATTGTGCTAGGACCTAGGTGGGAAGTATAAGGGCATACACCCCCACCATAGTCTTCATTATTTTATGCTTCATGTTATTGGTTAAACAATGGTTTGCTAAGAGAAGTATAAGGGAATACACCCTCTTAGATTAAACCCTAGCTAGGGAAACTTTCCTTGGGAAGTAAAAGGGTTTACATCCCCAAGGTGGTAGATTCTCTAGATATTTATTTTCATGACCCCATTAACCCAATAATTAAGAGCACTAGTCATTTATTATTGCATTGGAGAAATAAAATATTGCATTGGGAAACATGATTTTTGGTCATTTTTACTTCTTACAAAGTGGATTGTATTCCTTGTGCCTTGGAAACCTCACATCCAATAAGGTGTCCCGATCAATGGGATACTTCTTGGTGATATTAAAAAATTACACCTTCAGCCATTAGGGCTGCAGAAACCCTAACTCATTTGCTTGAATGGCTCTCTTATCAACCATTAGATTTTGCTCAAAGTTTGCACACTTATTCTTCTTGGTCTAGTGCACGTTTTGGAAACATTTGAAGATATTTCAATGGCTGATTTTATTTCTGTAATAGATTTAATGCTAAATCCATACGGATGATATAATTTTCTACATAAAAGTGTTTACAACAACCTTATCTTTTTATGCTAGACTATAGGTTCTTCATCTTGAGTTTAGCTAGTCATTAACTAGTCTTTCTCTTATATTTTCTACTTTATATATAGCATTTATTGAGAAGCTTATAGTACCATTATATTTCTGATATATACTATCATCTATTGATGCAAATTAGGGACAAAAATATTAACATGTTGATCCAACTAACATACATAATTGCAAAGTGGTTTTTCTTGTGTCTCGGGCAGGTATTTCACCATTTACAGGTTACTCAACATACTTGGAAACCCTTTGACCTTCCCAAGACTTCATTACACACATTTCACTCCACTTAGACTTGACCTCTAGGGGCTCCACTTTAATCTCTATCCATATCCATCTCATCCCCCCCTAGGGTCACCGAGATTGCCTCCCTAGAGTTACCTAGTCAACCTTGAAGTGTGGGACCTACATCAAGGTGACATTGGGTGTAGGATTATCAAGTTGTAGCACTTTCCTTGTGGTTGGTTTGGTCTTTTCCCAACCTAAAACTTGCACTATAATAGGCCCATTTACGCCAAAAGTAAATGTATCCTTCTCCCTGGGCCATATCTGGGAGAAGGTATGCCCAATGCTTATCTAGGCCACTCACCACTACAAGTAAACCCTTGTGAGTGAGTGTCACTTATAAGTAAACACATGTAAGTGGATCTATCATTCTCCACTTGTTAAACTACCAATCATGGGATAATGATGCTCGATGCAACCACACACTAGAGGAACATTGGCACCTCAAGCCTTCTTTCCTTTGAAGAAAGCACCTAGGCCATTCACCACTGGTACACCTCTGTGAGTCAATGTATGTCTGATTCTTTCTCCTAGAGAACCATCAACACCTGGAGTCTTCTGTCCTTTGAAGAATGTGCCTGGGCCATTATCCACTGTTCAAATCACCATGGCCAATCCTGGGGAGAATGTATGCCTATTGATGCTCGAACATCAACACTCCCTCTTAATGAGGGAGACATTCTACATCAGACCAAGATTGTCCCTAAAGTAAAAAAACTTCGCTCTGGACAAAATCTTGGTGAGAATGTCCACTATTTACTCATCTATGGATATGTGTTGAAGCTTCATTGTTCCCTTATGCATCATGTCTTGGATGAAGTGGTATTTTATCTCAAGATCATGATCAAGTAGTCATGTAATAAGCTTCTGAAGCCACACTACTTCTTGACTTGTGACATTGGTTGTGATATACTCCATCTTTACTATACTAAGTGCTACAAAAACTTGCTTCATTCTTATCCTAGAAATCATAATTGATCCCAAGATGAAGTAGCACCTCGAATTGCTCAATCTCTCTACTGCACTCCCTACCCAATCAAAATTCGTATATCCCTGTATCCTCACTTCACCACCTGAGACAAACCATATCTAACTATACGATGTTGGTATCTTAGCACATGCTTCGCTACAACCCAATGGAGTTTCCTTGGCTTCAATAAAATACTGGATGAGGGTGCTCTCTGCAAAGAAAATATCTGGCCTGGTATTAATCAGGTACATCAAGGATCCAATCCATTGCCTGTACATCATGGGATCCACCAAATCTAAATCTGAAGTAGAATCACTCAACTTCTTCATATTTGTCTCCATAGGTGTAGCCATAGACTTGCAATCCATCATATCGAATCTCATCTGTATACCTTGACTGATGAAGATCTTATATGATCTCTGTCACACCTATAATCCTAAGAAATAGTGCATCTGGCCAATATCCTCCACCTCGAACTTTGAAGCCAACTCCCTATTACACTTTTCAATGAGCCATTTATCGTAAAAACTATAGGTTGGGAAAATCCCAACCCAATCCATGGGATGGAGATAACATTGGGAGGATCTACCCACTATCACCTTAGGTAAACCCTCCCCTTGCTTGAGTGAAGGATAAATCCAACACAAGGGAGGAATCTCGGGTGACCCTAGGGGAAAATGAGATGGGAAGGTGAGATTATGGAAGTGATTCCCCTATAGGTAAAGTTACTAAGTGAAGAATGGTTTTCTAATGATTCTTGAAGATGGTCTACGATTTTCAAGTGTTTTGGTACCTATGGAAGAGAATTGTACCTGTCCGAGACACAAGAAGAAACATGTATACAAGCTCAAATTTAAGTGGACAATCAAGTTAATCTTGTTGACCCTAATTAAAAAAATAAACAAGAATATATATCAGCAACAAAATAATCAATTATTGCATATTTAAACACTTAAAGCATCAAAGAATTGTTGGAGAATGAAGCATAAAACATGTAGATTAATCCTAATACTTTAGTACAAGATTTAGTGGTTTTAGAGGGATGTTACATGAAATTTTCATAGTAAGTTTGTAACAGCCAAGTGGTTGTATAAAATATAGTATAAATCAATATCTACAACCTTGTAGTAAAGGTTTATATCTACATCTCTCAGTGAAGCCCAAATTCATCGAGTTTCCATCAATCTGGGAGTACCGCACTCTGGGTGCCTACTTGAGTCCATAGAATGCTTTCTTCAATCTACAAACATGAGACTCCTTCCCATGTATCACAAATATATAAGGTTTCTCTATGTACACTTCCTCCTCAATCATACCACTGAGGAATGTGGTCTTTCACAACCATCTAATGTAATTTCAAACCTATCACTGAAGAAAGAGCAATGATAGTCCTGATGGAAGTGTACCCGACGACTAGAGTAAAACGTCTTCTCATAATACACTCTCTCTTTCTAAGGGAATCCTTTCACCACAAATCTCACTATGTACTTCTTGATGTTGTCATATGTTGCACTCTTGATCTTGTAGATTCACTTGGAAGTCACCACATATTTCTCCTCGGGTATCAGAACTGATCATGATGGATTGATACTCTTCCACCATGTCATCCTCTCAAACCTATTGGTCTACTAACTCACTATTTTATCCCTCTGTGACTGAAGAAAAACCTACTGAAACAAGTGGATCCTCACAAGAGGTGTCACATCTCCTAAAAGCCTCATGCCTTTGAATCTTCTATCTAGCCTCCTCAACTCATGACACATGTCTTTTAGTCCTTGAATATGTGTCTCTCCCACTTGAACCTGAGGGGGAACTCCCTCTAAATGATCAAATATATATATTTGAGCCAACTGAATCTCTTTGATATCAAGCTAACTTTGATTGCATAAACTAGTTGATTGTATAGATATAAAAGTTGATGAAGAAATCCCAGTCATAAATGTAAGCAGTGTTGAACCAAGAACATAAGATATAGTTGAAGATGAAGATGAACAAGTCCAAGGAACATAAAGAGAATAATCTAAATCAAATGAAGATACAAATACTCCGACTAACACAAATCAGTAGAAAGAAGCAAAATCACCTCTCAGAATTGTTAAAAAGAATCATCCTGAAAATCAGATAATTGGAGATATAAATAAAGGACTTCAGACAAGAAGGAAATTGATTAAAGACTCAGAACAATCTCATGTTGTCTTTTAATCTATGAATAAACCTAAAAAATTTTATCAAGCCATCAAGCATGATGATTGGATTAGAGCTATGAATGGAGAGCTTGATCAGATTGAGAAGAACAATACTTGGAAGATTGTTCCTAGACCCTAAGATAAGAATGTAATAGGTTCCAAATGGGTGTTCAAGAATAAAATGAATGAAAAAGGACAAGTTGTTAGAAATAAATCCAGATTGATCTGTAAAGGGTATGCACAAGTTGAAGGTCAAGATTTTGATGAAACCTTTGCACCAATGGAAAGATTGGAAGCCATCAGAATGTTCCTTGCATATTCATGCCATAAGAACTTTAAAGTGTATCAGATGGATGTTAAGTCAGTGTTTCTTAATGGAGATCTAGAGGAAGAAGTATATATGAAGCAACCTGAAGGATTCTCATTGACAAATAATCCTAATTATGTTTGCAAGCTGAAGAAGGCCTTATATGGATTGAAACAAGCAACACGAGCTTGGTATTATAGATTGGAAAAAATTTTACAAGACAAAGGGTTCAAGAAAGGTACTGTTGACAACAATCTCTACATTAAGTCTGAAGGTGATAATTTACTAGTTGTTTTGGTTTATGTAGATTATATTATTTTTTGTTGTACTAATGAATCATCTATCTAGTGGTTTGTTGACTCTATGAAAACAGAGTCTGAGATGTCTATGATAGGAGAACTGCCATATTTTCTTGGTTTACAAGTAAATGAGAGTTCTGTAGGAATATTTATCTCGCAAGAAAAATATCTGAAAGAGATGTTGAAGAAATTTCAGATGGAGGATTCCTCTCTTGTAAGTACACCTATGGTGGTTGGTTGCAAGCTCAGTAAAGATGATATTTCATTGGATGTTGATCACAGGACATATTGCTCTATGATAGGAAGTCTTATGTACATCACAACTTCTCGTCCTGATATAATGCAAGTTGTTGGAATGGTAGCTCGTTATCAGTCTGCTCCTAAACAAAGTCATTTGGTAGTTGTCACAAAGATATTCAAATACTTCAAGGGAACAATGAATTATGGTCTGTGGTATCCAAGAAATCAGAATTTCCAATTAACTTCTTATTCAGATGAAGATTGGGAAAATTCTGTGGATGAGAGAAAGAGCACTAGTGGAGGTGCATTCTTCCTCGGTGACTCGTTGGTAGCATGGATTAGTAAGAAGCAGGGATATATTTCCTTATCAACTACAGAGGCAGAGTACATTGCTATTGCTACTTGCTGCACTCAAATATTATGGATGATTCAAACTCTTATAGATTTGAAGGTAAATTATACTGATCCGATTACAATTAACTGTGATAACACTAGTGCCATTAGTGTCTTCAAGAATCCTGTTCTTCATTCCAATATTACGCATATCCCAATAAAATATCATTTTCTCAGAGAACAAGTCACAAACAAAGTTGTTCAGCTGAATTATATACCTTTCATAGAACAGATAGTTGATATCTTTACTAAACCATTAGCAACAACCCCTTTTGGATATCTTTGTCAAAATTTGGGGGTTATAACTTCTTTTGTCTAATTTTCTCACTTGATCAGGGGGAGTACTTATTGAATATTTGTTGTATTTCTAAGTTGTTCATAGTTGATACGGGGAGTATGTACTGCAACAGCTCAGGGGGAGCATGTTTCTTATTTGACATTGATGTCAAAGGGGGAGAAAGTGTGGTAAATTTCAAGAATGCTATAGTGGTGGTAATTTCAACAATGCTACAGTGGTATAGTTGCATGTTTTTCAAGGGGTTTCCATTAATGCCAAAGGGAGAGATTGTTGGCATGTTTTTAGACAGAGGCAAAGTATGCGTGTTTGTCATTGATGACGAAGAACAACACGATCAGTAGTGTAGAAATATTGGCAAGATCAACGGTGTAAGATCAAAAGGAGGAAAACAGTCAAAGCACGACAAAGGTTTCGTTTCAGAGTTTCACAGATCAAAAAATCCAAAGGAAAGAGGTTCAAACTTGTAATATGTGAAATCACAATAAAAATCCTGACCATTGGAATCATAGGACACGTGGCAAGCGATTGGAATTTTCGCTGACTTGCACATTGGAGGAGTCAACGGAGTATGGTGTGGGAACTCACGATATGCGAGATCAAAAGAAGATCTGGACAATCAAATCATCGAGATTGTGGACCGTTGATCAGGCATGAAAAAGGCCCATGAAGTTGCAAAATCATGATAATATCTTGATTATTGATTCAAGAAGGACACGTGGTGAAATCATGATAATACCTAGACCGTTGGTTCCATAGGACACATGGTGAAATATCATTGTTTCAACTGATTGGAAAGTCAAAGGAGCAAAGCGGTCATTTGATTGGCGAGTGGTCATATCTCTTGGTCACATTGTTGAGAGCTGGAGAGTAGAGCTAGAGAAGCCAATCTCTATTTCGGAGTTTGTAACATGGGGAGTTGAGAGGACTCATCATAGATTACCCAAGATGCGAAAGTGTGAAATGTGTTTTCGAATAAGGTTGTGGTCAAAGCCAGTGGTTACATCTGTGGAAGATGGAGGAAGAATCTAGCGGTGTTAAGCTCCATCTCGGAGTCTCAGCAATCGTGACTTGGAGTATCGAGAACCTTCATCAAAAAAATTGTGATATGTGAGATCACGATGAGATACAGACCATCGGATCATTGGAGATCTTGACTATTGATCAGGCTTGATGAAGCTTATAAGTTCATGAAATATAAATCTCCTTTTGGAACAGCGTGTGGTCACCACCGGTGGTCACATGAGGGGAAGAAACTAGCGGAGCTAAGATTCATCTTGGAGACTCGGCGATCATGACTTGGAGAGTCGAGATCCTTCATCACAAGAATGTCGAGATGCAAATTCACGAAATTCAAATTATGTTTAGCGCTTGGTCACAGCTAGTGGGCATATGAGATAAATGTGAAATCCTGCGTATTTAATCCAATGGTGTTGTTTAACTGGAAACTTGATCGAAGGGTTACAGTTTCAACTCGCACGTAATCGATCAGTTATGATTCAGTTAGCAGAACTGAATCATGATTCTTGGATGGTTGACGATTCAGTTACTGATGCATTTTCTTAGAGATTCAAGGTGTAACTAAATAGGAGTTATAGTATAAAAAGGAAACATAATGACTGCGGAAGGTTGGCTGTTTTGACTGAAAAATGAGTTGAACTGTAGAAAGGTAAAACTATAGCATGCGCAGTGTGAAGAAAGCTCAGAGATAAGGAACAGAAGCTGAACATAAGAGAAAAGGTGAAGAGAGCATAATGTGCACATATCAGAGAGCATGAGAAGGACAGATAAAGAATAGATAGACAAAGACAACAAGTCAAGACAAATATGAATAGAGGAGAAGAATAGTGTAGCAGAGAAGAATTACAGAACAGTGAAGAAGTGGTAAGAATTGATTTATCTGTGTTTTTGGTTATTCAATCATTTATTGTAATAAGGGTGGTAGGGAGGTGCTAGGGAGGACTGTTGTCCTCAGAGGTTCAAGTGGGTGCTTGAACACAGGGTGGCAGGGTGGTGCAAGGGAAAACAATTGTTCTCTATTATACAGGTTGGTGCCTGTGTGATTTGAAGTTGGTGCTAGAACACTTGGGGAGTTGTTGCTTCCTTCTAGTGGGTTCTAGAGAAACTAGAGAGTTGTTTCTCTCAAACAAGTTGGAGCTTGTAAAACAGAGGTAGTATCCTCACATTGAGTTGGTTCTCAATTATATATGATGTACAGAACTTAAAAGACTGCCTATCATTTCGAAGAAGAAGAGGTTTTCTCCCTTTATGGGTTTCCTCATGAAAATTTGTCTCTGTGTATATTTTATGTTTGAGTAATGCTCATTATTTATGTTGTCCATGTGTAGTATAATATTGATGTTCACTTGGAGAAAGATTAAAAAATGGTTTAATTGAACGAATATTGTTTAAGAATAGTAACAACCGATTCACCCCCCCCCCGCCCCTCTCAGTTGTCTTAGTAATTTCAACAATTGGTATCAGAGCAGGTTCCTTTTATTTAAAGGTAGATATGTAAGCTTAAACATGACAAGTCGTGAAGGGACTTCGTCCAGTAAGCCTCCTCTGTTTGATGGAACAAATGTTTCCTTTTGGAAGGTTAGAATGAGAACACACCTAATGGCCTTAGGTGTTGATGTTTGGGATGTAGTAGAGACTGGATACATAAACCCTGTTGTCCCAGCTTCCACGGATGATAAGTTAGAATTTATTTTTAATTCTAAGGGAATGAATGATATCTTGAATGGACTTGCAAAATCTAAGTTTGTAAAGGTGATGCATCTTCACACTGCCAAAGAAATGTGGTATAAACTTATTAGCAGCTATGAAGGAAATGAGAAAGTAAAAGATGCCAAACTTCAAACATTTAGGTTGAAGTTTGAACAACTAAAGATGAATGAATATGAAGCAGTTAGCAAGTATTTTTTAAGAGTTGAATAGCTTTTCAATGCCATGAAGGGTCTTGGTGAGAAGTTTGAAGAATCAATTTTAGTTCAGAAGATTTTAAGATCTTTGCTTGATAAATTTAATCCAAAAGTCTCTGCAATAGAAGAACTAAATGATCTTAAAAGTTTGTCCATTGATCAACTCCTAGGAACTTTAACTTCATATGAAATGAGAATAAACAAAGATAAATCCATTACTAGAGAAGCATCTTTTAAAGAAGATAAGAATATTGATTCATATTTAGATGATATTGAGG
>ML815301.1:0-20901 GCA_009831015.1 Picea engelmannii
AAAGCTTGATTCATGCCCCCTCAAATATAATGTGTGACGACCCCCTCAAAATACATTAAATTTTAATATGACATCATTTCTACTTTTGGTTATGACATCATTTCCACTTTTGGACCATTGCATGACTTAATATAGTGGTTAAGCTAGTGTATGATAATGAAAGGGGTGGCCCCATCATTAAAATAATACGCTCTTTAACTTGTGCCTAAACATTAAAATAATATGCTCTTTAACTTTTGCCTAAACATATATGTGTCTTGATCATGGACAAAGAGAAAAAAAGGGGTGTCCCTTTAAATTAATATTTCCACCATACTTGTGTCAATGGTGAGTATAAAGGTTTTTGTATCATGGCCATTAGAAGTGGTATTTTCTAATAAACTTCACCATAAGCCAAATTCATAATAGAAGGAAACCAAATGATACACTTATCATTATGAACTCGGATCACACCATGTCGTTCTTCTTGATCTTTACTTAGGTTTTCCACAAGTGAGATGTATGAGTGTTAGGTTAGGTTAACTTTGAACAAACAATCATGATTCATCCATCAATGGCATACCATAGCACCAAAGAACATATCTCAACTCTCCATCTAAGCATCAAGTGCAATTACAAAGAGAGAACCATGTACCAAGTCAATCAACCACATAAGCCACCTCACATCCCATACTACTAGTATCCAATCCTTGGTGATCCATAATGGATCATTATATAATGTGTTATCTATCTTAGTATTTTTTGAGTGGAAAAATTGGAGGAATTGGCTTGTAGGGCCCATTTTAGTGGCAAGTCTTAGTTTGGAGATTTGGGGTCTAGAACCTTCCAAAGCCATTTTGAGACATAAAACAACATTTTTGGGGTTAAAACTTTATGAGCAAAGCTCTTAGCTTCTTGACACTATTCTACACATCGATACCTTTCCAACGATGCAAAAATTGCCTCAATCGAAGATTAGATGTATAAGTTATGTCTCTCGCAAGTTGACCTACCTTGTTGACCACCATGGTACAAGTGAATGCCATGTTAACCCCAATTACTCACACATGTGGGGCTAGCCATGTGTGGACTTTCAAGAATATTCTAGAAGGTGCAAAACCTTAACACTAATTGAGGGTTGAGAATGTAAAAACCCTATTCCTAGACGGTTATGGGGCTGTGTTAAATACCGAGTTGCTAGGAAGAGAAGGGGTTCCATTCTTTTATATTGTAATTGTTTGATAGTTGAGCATAACATCCAAGGAGTGGGATTTTAGAGAATAATTGAGGTAGGAAGAAGAGTTTGTAGTATCCATTCAGGTCACCGAGTCATAGGCAACTCCATAATGAGTGTCCCTTTCTTTGTATTTGCATTTTCATAACCGAAGAAAAGAGAGTAGAGTATAGGACTCACCTTCTAGTTGGGTTTTCACTCATATCGGGTTTCCCAAAGTACATATTGTGTTCAATTGTGTGGATGGTGTGTATATTTTCATGTTCTTTCATTTTTGCATTTAGTTATTTTCATAAATTTAAGCAATAAGTTAGTAATAATTAATCTAGGATCTAAGGAAATAAATTGCATAATCTAAGATTTTAGAATATTTTAAGATCTGTTGTGATGAATTGTTCCAGTGGAATGTCCACGGTAGTTTACAGATCATATTGGTATCATAACATTTTTCTTTGGGGTATTTTTGGAAAGTTGTAGGATCCAGGAATTGGCTTAAGAAGGAAGTCATAGAACCCTAGCCATAGCGGATGAGTCTGTTCATAACAACCCTCAACATGTAGTGGAAGAGAGATTTTCAAGGATGGAAGAGAAAATTATTGATATCTCTCGCAACATGGCCCTCCTCATGGTGGATCTAGCAAACAAGTTCGAACCTTTCAGGGTGGTTGGTGGCTCTAACTTAAAATTTGGATATGATGGGAAACTGGTTGATAGTGAAGACCCATAAAAGGAGTCAAGAAAAGAGCCTGAGAAAGAGCAACCAAGTACTAGTGCCATCACTCCTTAACAACCTCTATTAAAAATGGAAGTGAAAGTGGATAGCAAACCCTATCAATGTGATATTGATGTCATTAAGTTGAAACATTGGTTGCAACAATTAGAAGTGTATTTCAATGTCCATGATATAAATGAAGAGCAAAAAAATTATTTTTCTCGAATGAAAATAGAGGTCCATGCACTAACTTGGTGGGAAATCCACACAGAGACACTTAGATTGGAGGGTGATCCACCAATAACTAAGGGGTGGGATTTTAAAACCTTCATCGGGTCCCAGTTCTACCCTATTGGGTATGTAGAGGACCAATGGATCCATTAGAATCCTTTCATGTAGAGACAAGGGAAGAGTGTGCAAGAGTACACCATTAGTTTGGGAAGATGGTGATCATGTTGGGTGTCTCTCCCAAGAGCCCAGATGCACTCCTCAAGTATTTGATGGGTCCACATAGTCATTTTTGGAAGCAGGTGATGCTCTTCAAACCTAGGACCGTTGATGAGGCTTGTGTGCAAGCACAATATATGGATAGCATAGGCCATAAGAAAGGACAACCAAGTGGTTCTAGACAGAAATATCACAAAGAAGATTCCAAGGAGGGGAAGAAGAAGTGGAAAGGGAAAGACAATAAGACAATAGCCACTACACATCAATGCAAGGATCCAAACAACCATTTCAATATTGATGGTCACACTGAAGACAAATGTTGGAAGCTACATCTAGAGTTGAATCCAAAGAACTGTAAGAAGGATGCCAAGAAGAATAAATTGTTGGGCAAGGATTCGGGCAACCAGGTAGAGAGAAACTCAGACGTGGACGATAATATTGTTTTCACTTCAGTGAGGAAGGAGGTGAATCTGAGTAGCCTTCATCATAAGGAAGAGAAGGAGATGACAAAACTCTTCCATATTAAAATCCGGGTCAAAAGGACCAAGGTAGATATTCTATTTGATTCTATTTCATAGGCCAATCTAATAGAAGATGATCTAGTCAGCAAGCTTGGGTTGGAGGTTCATGATCATCCAAGCCCATATCCATTGGGATGAAAGATGAATAAGGATGTAGAAATCAGAGTCACAAAACATAGTAAGATCAATTTTTCTATAAGTGTAGATTTTATTGATGAAGTGGAGTTAGATGTAGTACCCCTTGATGTGTGGTGTGGTGTTTAGAAGCCCCTACATGTATATAACTTTATAATGGATGTGATCTTCATGCAAAGAGAAAACCAATACGACCTTATCAAGGATGGGAAATCATACAACATCAATGCACACAAAAGCAAGTCAAAGATCTCTCTAGTAAGTGCTAACCAAGCCAAAAAGTTGATCAATTCTAGTAAGAAGTATGTATTGCTTTTCTTAAGAGCGACTTGACCAATTGAGGAATCAATAAGAGTAAAGGCATCCTTTGATGGATGTACAAAAGAGAAAAAAACAACAATTGGAGGAGTTAGTGTAGGCATGTAGGGGAGTGTTCCAGGAGCCTAAAGGAATATCACCTAAGAGGTAAGTGGAGCACAAGATACAATAATTGTTGACTAACTCTCCATTACCAAATATTGGGTTGTATAGACAATTTGTTCTAGAATCACATGAAGTGAAGAAATAGTTGCAATAGTTGCTAGATCAGGGAGTTATTTGACCAAGCACCTCACTCTGTGGGTCACCTATCATCACAGTACCCAAGAATTATGGGACTTAGCGAATGTGTATTGACTACAAAGATTTGAATAATATCACACTCAAGAATTGGTACCCTCTGCCCAGGATTAATGATTTATTATATCACTTGCAGCAAACCAAGTACTTCACCAAGTTGGATCTCAAATTCATATATTGTCGAGTATGTGTTAAAGAAGAAGACACCTGGCAAAATTCCTTCAAGACAAGGTAAGGTCAGTATGAATGGTTGGCCATGCCTTTTGGTTTATGTAATGCACCAACTACATTTATGCATTTAATGAATGATGTATTGCATTCCTATTTAGATTCATTTGTAATAGTGTACTTGGATGATGTTAGGAATACTCAAATCCCGTGAGAAAAATACTAAACTGAAAATAATAAAAACACATAAATCATGCACACATCATTGACACGTGATTTACCTTCGAAAACCCTTATGGGAAAAACCAACCAAAGATATCTTTGTTTCGTTGACCAAATTCAACCAAGCTGGACATGTGAGCCTTCACCCCTCACCTCCAAGACAAATTACAATGGATTATCATAAGCCTATTCAAAGGCTTCATTACATGCAATCCATAGGCACAATACCATGGGATACCAAAACCATGGGTCCAAAAACCACCATTGTTGACCTAGAACGGATTTAACCCATTGACTCTTTCACCAAGTCAAGTTTAACCCAACATTCCCCCTTTAAACTTGATTTGGGATAATTATCTTACCACCCTCAAAGTTTAAAACCAAGGTATTTGGGAATGCGATATTTCCCTCTATCACCTCAGTCTATGTCTAGACTTTATTGATAATTTACTAGGGGTACACATTCCTAACTAGGTCTTACAGTCGTAGGCCCATTTACATGTAATTACATTTTCAACTACCATTATAATATTATTTATTTATTTATTTATTTATAGTGTTGTTATTGCCTTCAAGACACCATGGGAGTGCAGTCACCATGTCCACTGCTTCTTTTACTTGCACTTACAAATGCCACCGTCCTTTCACCTTTCCATTGCTTTGACCTCCACCTACTTCTTGTATGC
The DNA here is from genome assembly GCA_009831015.1 of Picea engelmannii. Taxonomy (NCBI): domain Eukaryota; kingdom Viridiplantae; phylum Streptophyta; class Pinopsida; order Pinales; family Pinaceae; genus Picea; species Picea engelmannii. The sequence continues at coordinate 4,723 of ML815301.1, forward strand.
TCACAACTCTTCTTCTGAACATCTCTAGCCTCACCATGGATTTGATACTAGTTGTTACGAATAAGCAAATATTGTGAGAGAAATAATAAACCAACAACAACAAAAACACATAAATCATGCACACATCATCGACACATGATTTACCTTGGAAAACCCTTACGAGAAAAAATGGCCAAAGATATTTTTGTTCCCTTGAAAAAATCTGACCAAGTCAGCCATGTAAGCCTTCATCCTTCACCTCCAAGCTGAATTACAATGGAGTATCCTAAGTATATTTAAAGTCTTCATTACATACAATCCATGGGCACAATACCACAGGCTACCAAAACGATGGGTCCAAAAACCACCATTGTCAACCTAAAACCGATTTAACTCATTGACTCATTCACCAAGTCAAGTTTAACCCAACATATGACATATTGGTTTATATATATACTTGGGAGGAGCACATATCACATCTCATGCAGGTGTTGAAGACTCTAAAAAAGCATTAGTTGCTAGAAAACCTCAATAAATGTGAGTTTTCTCAATAGTCATTGATGTACTTGGGGTATATTATCGATGGAGGGGAACTCAATCTAGATCCCGCAAAGATGGAGGCCATCATGAAGTGGCATGTTTCTATTAATGTCACTAAAGTTAGGAGCTTTTTTGGCGAAACATTGTACCTATGGAAGTTCATAGCATCATTGTAATACCCCTAGGTCGAATCACAACTGTAAATGTAAATATAAATGTACATATGTATATAAGTTGGTGAGTTGTTTGTATCAAGTCTTGGAATTAGTGTTGTATGTGAATTCCATAATATAGCGTGCATATGTGTTGCACACTAAAAGAAGAATTTTTCACATCTTAGGATACCACACGTAGCAACTTGAGTGCATGATCTTGAGGCCAGAGAGCCTTTGTGTATATGTTCATGTTTTTTAGGCTGGTGAGCCTGGATATAAAAAGGACAATACATTCGTATTATAAATGTAAATCACGTGCAAATATTAACGAAAAATAAATCATTGTGGTAGAGCAACCATGTAAAAGAGTATGGGGGGATAAACTCCATTAGTTAGGGAAAGGGGGGATAAAATTTAAGGATATTGGGCTAAGCTTGGGAGCTTAAGCCAAAATGATATTATATTAATATTCCTTAAAGTATAAAGTATGGGCAATTTTTTTATCCTAAGTTCTAAGGATGGGGACAAGTGGGCCAAGGTAGTTCTCAACATGACAAGTGTCAAGTTGGGAACATGCATACATATAGTTTGGACTTAGTGCATTTTTCATCATTCCATCATCATTCACTCACTCATTGAATTGTCCTCTGTACTATATTGATATTGTCACTGTAAATGTACATGTACCTATACCGGGTTAGCTTAGGAGCTGGAATGAAGAAGCAGGTTGTCAGGCCCATGGGGATATTGAAGAGGTGGGTTGTTGCAAGATACCAGATGTAATAAATATGCAGAACAGAAATAAAATGATAGAAATGGCAGAATAACAATAATATATCCAGCAAAATCTCCACAATAACACAGAAATGATATAAGAACAACAACAGAAATAACACTTTGATTTAGAAAGCAATGTTCATAGGCCTCTTCGAGGGGGTAACCTCCAATCGAGCAGTGCTCTGTTACAATAATCTCCAAGCTAGGGTTTTCATATCCTCAACCCTTATTTATACTAAATATGTCTATCAAGAGAAGCATCTAGAGGAAGATCCTTCTAGAAGCGGAAGCTTCTATTCGGTCTTCTTACATCCACCTTATTCTATTTTATTGAAAGGCCTTATTAATATTGACCTTTATTACATTTGAATATATTAATCTACCTATGTGCGGGTTAGGACCCTAACACGTCCGCCCCCTTAAAAACAGCCTTGTCCTCAAGGCTTGAGATGAGGAAACTACTGCAGAATGGTAGTTGGTTCCCAAGTGGCATCTGTTGGATTCGTATCTTTCCACTGGAATAGCACTTCCTTGACGGTTCTCTGACATAGGCGACACTCACACTGGTTCAAAACTACTTCTGGTTGTAGCCAAATGAATCCTTCTTCAGCTAACTCTGGAAGGTTGGTTTGAATTTGGCACCTAGTTCCAATCACCTTCTTTAAGCATGAAACATGGAAAACTGGATGTAGCTTCAACTGACTGGGCAGAGCTAACTGATATGTGACTTGTCCCACACGCTTGAGAACTATATAAGGACCATAAAATTTGGGTGCTAGCTTCTGACAGTGCTTGGCCTTGAGGGAAGTTTTCTTGTATGGTTGCAGTCGCAGAAACACCTGATCCCCTTCGAAAAATTCACATTCAGAGCGACCTTGATCTGCTTGTTGTTTCATGCGATTTTGTGCCATGACCAAGTTATCTTTAAGGGTACGAAGAATATCCTCTCGAACTGTAAGTGTTTGTTCAACCACTTGGACCTTCGAGGTACCCGGTAAGTATGAGAGAACTGAAGGTGGCTTTTGTCCATATACCGCGGAGTCATGCGAGTAGCTGTATGGTAGGAAGTGTTGTACCACCATTCGGCTAGGGGTAGCCATTGAGCCCACTGATGTTGTTTTTTAGAAGCAAAACACCTCAGATATGTTTCCAAACACTTGTTGACAACTTCCGTTTGACCATCAGTCTGGGGATGATAAGTTGTGCTAAGATGCAATTGGGTGCCCTGGAGCTTAAACAGTTCTTGCCAAAAATTTCTTGTGAAATTTGGGTCACGATCAGAAACAATAGAGTGCGGCATGCCATGAAGCTTGAAGACCTGGTCCATGAAAAGTTGAGCCACCGTGGATGTAGTAAATGGGTGTGGAAGAGTGCAGAAATGAGAATACTTGGAAAGGCGATCCACAACCACCATTATGACTAATTTATTCCCCGATTTGGGTAAGCCGGTAATAAAGTCCATAGAGATATCCTTCCAAATAGCCGGTGGAATTGGAAGCGGTTGTAGTGTGCCCGGAGATTTGACTGTTTCTCCCTTGTTGCGTTGACACACCTCACATTCAGCTACAAAATTACGGATGCCCTATTTCATACCATCCCAAAAAAAATAATGTTTGACTCTGTCATATTTTTTGGTGAACCCTGAGTGCCCCACTATGGGTGTAGCATGAAGCTCAGAAAGTACCGTGGATTTAAGCTTTGATTGTTTACTTAAATACAAACGACATGTGTATCGAAGCTCATCCTAGAGCCAAGAGTACCCTGGGGGAGCTAGAGCCTTGCTCTGTAATTGTTGTATCAGATGCAAACTTTTGGGATCTTGAAGCCATTCCTGGCACACAACTTGGAGCCAATCGGTTACAATGAAGGAAAGAGAAAAAAGGGATCCTTCTTCTTCATATTTTTGGGACAGTGCATCTACCACTACATTGTATTTTCCCTTCTTGTAAATGATCTCATAATCATAACCAAAGAGCTTAGTCACCCATTTTTGTTTCTCCTGGGAGGAAATGCGTTGTTCCAGAAAGTACTTGAGGCTTTGATGGTTGGTCTTGATTTGGAAGCATTTCCCCAAGAGATAAGGGCGCCATAGATCAACAGCATGCAGAATAGCCAACATTTCCTTTTCATAAATGGGTTTGCCCAGATTCCTTTCAGACAGTTGCTTGCTGGTGAAGGCCAAAGGTCGACCCTCTTGCATAAGGACAACACCGATTCCTTTCCTTAAGGCATCACATTCCAACACAAAGGTATTTGTGAAATCAAGAAGGGCCAGAACCGGAGTGGTGCACATGGTCATCTTCAAGGTTTGAAAAGCTTGAGCAGTGGCTGGAGTCCAAGTGACTGAGTTCTTTTTTAGGAGAGCAGTGAGAGGTGTTGCAATCTTTCCGTAGTTCTTAACAAACTTGCGATAATACCCTGTTAAGCCCATAAATCCATGCAAGCTTTTGAGATTCTTTGGGTGCGACCAATATTGCATAGCTTCAATATTTTTTGGATCCACCCTGACGCCATCCTTGCCAACTAGATGACCCAAGTATTCTACTTTTGAGGCACCAAAATCACATTTAGACTATTTCAGGAAAAGTTGGTGCTGGGAGAGGAGATGGAGAACTTGATCCACATGAGTAAGATGGTCGGTCCAGGTTTTTCTATAGATGAGGATATCATTAAAGAAAACTAAGACAAAATGATGGAGAAAGGGACGGAAGACATGATTCATGAGGCTTTGTAAGGTGGATAGGGCATTACACAAGCCAAAGGGAATGACCAAAAACTCATAGTGGCCCTCATGAGTGCGAAAGGCCGTCTTGGGAATGTTTGCCTCTTTCATACGTATCTGGTGATAGCCTGAGCGAAGATCAAGTTTAGTAATGAATTGGGCGCCACTCAATTCATCCAGGAGGTCATCAATGACAGGAATGGGAAATTTGTCTTTAATGGTCAGTTTGTTGAGGGCATGGAAGTCAGGACACATTCTCCAAGAACCTTCTTTCTTCAGGACCATGACTACAGGAGAAGAGTAAGGACTCGTACTAGGGTGGATAACGCCTACATTAAGGAGTTCCTGGACCATTTTCTCAATTTCATTTTTTTGTGAGAAGGGATGGCGATATGGACGGATATTGGGAGGAAGGCTTCAGGGCACAAGGGGAATGGAATGATCATGAACATTGCGGGAAGAAGGGAGGCCTTGGGGAGTGGAAAATGCCATTTGATGTTTAGAAAGGAGAGCTTCAAGGTCATGCGGCACCGGGGGTGTTTATGTTGCTTGAATGGCATGGAGTTGGGAAATGACACTAGAATGACCTTTTTTGAGCAGCTTTTCCATGCGATGGGAACTAATGACCTCAGGTGAACCAGCAGTGATGCCTTGGAATTTATATTGGTGGCCTTCCTGGTCAAATTGCATGGTTAATGATTTAAAATCCATGAGAATGGGACCTAAAGTTCTTAGCCAGTCTGCACCCAACATAATGTCACAACCACCCATGTCGATAGCAAACATATGGGATTTTAGGTGGTAGTCACCAATTTGGAGACGCACATTTTCACAGCGCTCTCCACATTTCATGGAACCACCATTGGCAATCATTATTTGGAAATTGTTGACAGCATGGATGTAGCAATGAGTTTCTTGGGCAATGCGGCGATGAATAAAATTATGGGTGCTTCCACTATCAACCAGAATGATGACCTTCCGATGCTTGAAGTAACTGATTAACTTGAGGGTTTGGGGAGCAGAAAAGCCAGTGAGAGCATTGAGGGAAATGACGGGTTCTACTTCAGGAGGGTCTGAGGGAGGGGTTATGTCAGTGATTTTAGGTGACTCAGACACAAGGGGAGTTTCAACATCCTCTTCTAAAATGTCCTCAGAGATGGCCATAAAAAGCTTTTGTTCCTTACACTTGTGGCCCGGGAAATATTTTTCATCACAATTATAACAAAGGCCTTTGAGTTTCCATTCATCCATTTCAGCCCTGGTCAATTTTTGGATTTTTAATGGGGTGGAGGGAGTAGTGGGAGTGATGGGCTTAGGGCGAGGGATAAAGGAGGGTTTTTGGTTTTGAGATGATACCACCTGTTGTTCTTCTTTATCTCTTTTGGTAGCCTCCACCCAAGTCGAGGGTCAAGCCATGAGGACATGGGCCCGAATCTCCTCCTTGAGGCCACTAATAAAACACTCTCGAAAGAAAGCATCAGTCATGCCCTCTGTTAGAAAAGCCAGGCATTCAAAGCCAGCTATGAAATCTTCTACAGTTCCAGATTGTTTCAACTTTTTCAAACGGCCCAAATGGTTGGTGTCCGTGTCAAAGCGTTCATAAAGTTCAGTCACAAATTGGGTCCAAGCAATATACCCTTGACGGGAAGTTTTTCTCCATTTCCACCATTGCCAACGTTCTTGATCTAGATGGAGAACACCATACCGGAGTTTGGCCAAGTCATCTGTAATGCCATATAAAGAGAAATAATGTTNTCCCGTCAAGGGAAGTTTTTCTCCATTTCCACCATTGCCAACGTTCTTGATCTAGATGGAGAACACCATACCGGAGTTTGGCCAAGTCATCTGTAATGCCATATAAAGAGAAATAATGTTCCATTTGGGTTACCCAACCAGTGGGGTCTGAGCCATCAAATTTGGTCACGTCCACCCGCGGAAGGTGTATGTCACGTTGAAAGTGATGGGACTGAAAAGTATGGGGATGGGAGGATGTTTCGCCTTCATTCTTTGGAGGTGCTTCAGAGAAATGGTCATCTGTAGGGATCTTCAGTTTGGTGCAGAGTGATGCAAAGACAGATTCAAGCTGGGTGGTCAGTTCTTGTTTGACTTCCTCCATTGCGGACTCATGGTTGTATTTATGGTAGCATGGATGGATGAATCGATGGAGGCAACAGTAGCACTGAGTTGTTTCACTTCTTTTTGGGTTTCGAGGAAACCAGATTGCATGGTGTTGAAGCGAGCTTCCAGGTCTTGGCTACGGGTATGGGCCATGAGGATGGGTGGACTAAAAAGGGGCGGGTGGGGCCAAAATTTTTGTCAAAAAATGATAGGGATGAATGTGATAAGGGCAGAGAGATGAATCCAATGGAATAGGTCTCAAATAATGGTGAAAAAATTTCCAGACTTTTTTTTTTTTTACACCTGCGGAGTTACACTCTAGTCTGAAGAATACTGCAGTGATGAAATCCCCAAATGCTTAACCAGAAAGAGATGTTTATTTACTTGGCAACCCGAACACAGTTGCGCGGCAATAGATCTGGTCTGTTTTTAATTTGTTTATGTTTCTGTCCCCCCAAGGATTAGGTATTCAAGGGTCTACAGACAAGGGTTTGCCCTGTGCTATAGCTCTCTGATATATGTGTGGGGTCCAACAGTAGTACTCGGCCCAATATCTCAGGGCACTAACTAAGGAGGATAGACCGTACCCTTAGACATACTACCCGACTACCCAGGTACTAGAGAGTATCTTCCCGAGTGTTGTTCTCGGTGACACTATAGCAGTCCAACGGTCGATAGGTTTATCTAAAGAGGGCTTCAGGAAATCTAGGTCGATCCGTACACATGTGTTGTCTGATGCGCTACCACTCGAAGGGGTACCAATAGGGGTTACAAGGGTGGCCAACAGATGTGCACTTAAGAACCACTTGTATTTCCTGCATGTATGAATCCCTCAACCTCAGGTTTATGCGCGTAATGACAGATCTCTGTGGTTTAAAAACGTCGGAATACGTCTCTACCCTGAAGAAAAAAAATTCACACAATTTATGCCAAGGAAATTTCTCTGATACCAATTGCAAGATACCAGATATAATAAATATGCAGAACATAAATAAAATGCTAGAAATGGCAGAATAACAGTATTATGTCCAGCAAAATCTCCACAATAACATAGAAATGATATAAGAACAACAACAGAAATAGCACTTTGATTCAGAAAGCAATGTTCATAGGCCTCTTCGAGGGGGCAACCTCCAATCGAGCAACGCTCTGTTACAATAATCTTCAAGATAGGGTTTTCATACCCTCGACCCTTATTTATACTAAATATGTCTATCAAGAGAAGCATCTAGAGGAAGATCCTTCTAGAAGCGGAAGCTTCTATTAGGTCTTCTTACATTCGCCTTATTCTATTTTATTGAAAGGCCTTATTAATATTGACCTTTTTTACATCCGAATATATTAATCTACCTATGTGTGGGTTAGGACCCTAACAGTTGTCAGGCCCATGAGCAATTCTCTCTAGGTGAGAGAATTATTGGAATTGGTTTCCCGAAGGTGCCAAATTGTAGCTACAGATCTCTGAGACTTCTTGTCTGACATATTGTTGAAGCCATGGAAAGGAAGTGGGGCATCCGAGGGACTGTGGAGAAGAGAAAGGGCACACTTCCTGGGGTGGGACAAGCATGTGGGGAATGAGGGATTGTAGGTTGTTAGTTCGAGTTGGCACATGTGATTGAGTTTTCCTATTAGCTGAGATACATCAGCCTGGTTAGAAATTCCTTTTACTCGGGTGGAGTTTAGCCCCAGCTTGGGGGTGACCCACTGCTAAGAGTTTTGAGCAGTTTGGTCTAAGGCTGGGAAGAATCTGGAAGGTCTGCACATAGTTGGTGATCTTTTTATCAAGATAAGTGTCAATTGTGTGTTAAATTATGTGTTGCGTTATTTTTTATGCATTTATTTTTATGGTTTTTTCCTGTGTGTGTTGCATGTGTATTTTTATTATTATTCTAGATGAATCTGTGTATTTTCATAGTATTTTCATGTTTTAATTTGGTATAAAACTTCAATTTTTTTATTAGCATAGCCCAATTAGTTGTTGGGGATGCTACAATGTGGTATCAGAGCTCCAGTTTTCAACATTGAGCCTGGATGGGCTGAGCAAGTTGAATGTTGAAGCGAATTTTCACAGAGAATTGATTTTGGAGTGGTCGAATTTCAAGTTACAGTGCGTCCATGGTGAAATCAGAAGCAATTGAGTGGAATTGGGCAAAAGCCCCAATTTCTGTTGTTAAATTCATGGGAATTTGGGAAATTTTGATAAGTGATAAAATATTCTTAATTTAAATATTTGTCCTAGCAAATTCAGACATGGAATTGGTTGAATTAGAAGTTACAGGGTAGCCATGACAAATTGAGCGAGATTAGTTGATTAAAAATTCTCAATTTGTAAATGAGTTTAGGAAAAAATGGTCCCAGGAATATCAACCAGCAACGATTTGTTGTTGGAGAGGTTGAATTTGTGTTATCAGAGTGAAATTGAACAATTTAATTGTTGCAGAATGTCCATGGTAGAAAGTGGGTGAAAAATTGGGCAAAAGCCCCAATTTCTGCAACGAAATTCATGAGGAAATTGATGCACAGAGAATAAAGGTGTGCATGTGTGCACGCTAAAATTTGGCGCTACGCAGTGCAAAGCATGTGATGTATGGAAATTAAGGATGCGCAGGTGTCACACTAAAATCTGGCGCTACACGGTACAAATCACATGATGTATGGAAATAAGGGTGCACAGGTGTGCATACTAAAATTTGGTGTTGCGGGGTGCAAGTTGGTGATGCATAGAAAAATGAGGGTGCGCGAGTGTGCACACTAAAATTTGGTGTTGCAGAGTGCAAGCTAGGATGCGTGGAAAAATAAGGGTGCACTGGTGTGCACACTAAAATTTGGTGTTACACGGTACAAACTGGTGATGCAAGGAAAAAGAATGGTGTGTAGGTGTGCACAATAAAATCTAGCATTGTGTGACGCAAGAGGGTGAAGCACAGAAAAAAAAAATAAAATTATGGTGTGTGGTATGTGCAGTAAATTTAGCACTGCATGGTGCGGGTTGGGGGATGCAAGCATAATATTGGCATGCACGGTGTGCGCATGCATAATATTGGCACATGTGGTGTGGGCACTTAGTATTGGCAGAGCACAACATAAATTTGTTGGTGCGCTCACAATGTTGGTATGCAGTGCATGCATGCTGAATATTCACATCATGTGAAAGTTTAATTAATGGTGCACGTGGAGTACTGGTGCACAGTGGGAGCACACTAAACTTTGGCATGGTGCAGCACGTAGATTTAAATGTGCGCGGAATATTAGCATGCGACACAAAATTTACGCGCAACAGGTATTAATGCATGAACCAAAATTGTGCGTGGTAGATATTGGCACGATACACAAAAGTAGTGCAGACCATATGTTGGCACGATAGAGAAGTGGTCCACATTGGTTATAGGTGCATGGATCATGCGCTACCTTAAGACATTGTTGCACATGCTAAATATGGGTGTACATTTTCAAATTGGTGTGCACAAAGTCATTTGGATGGTCTACAACAACAGAAAACCAGTGAATTTCTGTGACATTTTATACTATTTGAAGGTCATCTTTTTGCAATGCATTTTTTAGGCCCTAAACAATGTATTTAGGTAAGTGTATCAAGGTACACTTTATGTTTGCATCTCAAATGAAAGATCCTGAATAAACCTTTATAATGGTGTAAACCATTCGTCAAACGAAGCTTTTATGAGGAAGTTATAGGACAAACAGTGGAGGGTAAATTTTAAGACCCAATTAACTTCGGAGGGCCATAACTTTGTACTCCGAAATCATATTGAGGCACAGGAGCAGTATATGGAAATCTATTGAACCATAGAAAAAAATCACGGGGATGAATTAAAATTATGGGCATGTTAAAAATGTTTAAGATGGCACCGAATGTATATGTATCATTCAAGACCAAAAACACTAATTGGTCTAGAACTTCAGTGGGTTGTAACTAGCAACCCAAAACCCAGAAAGAGGTGAAACTTGGACAGATTTTCCAAAATATGTATATGAAGAAACCCAATTTGGCCCATTCCAAAAATCCAATGGAGCAAGTGCAAAAATGCATAATTACAGTTCAGAATTGCACCTAGTTGAAGTATGAATAGAAGAATTAATGGATAATTTTCAAATAACCATAACTTTCTGCTCAAGACTCAGAATTGAGCACGGAATAAGGCATTAGAAAGGTCTTGGATATTAGAATATAAATGTTTACCCAGTTTATCTAGGTATTCAATTTACAATAAATGAGAAGAAATAATTCTAATGCACTATTGAACCAGAATTGTACATAATTTCATGAATTTGTTAAATTATTTAGCCTAACAAGTTTTGTTGGTTGCACATTTTGCGGAGTTAATATCAATTAGATCAGAACAATATCAACATAGATCTTAGAATCATGGAAGACGCACAGGGGTCTTACAACCATGAATATGAGTTCAGAGGCATGTATGTTGATATGGGTAATGAAGGTACAAATTCAAATGGACATGGAGAAGGCAAGGAAGAAAGCATGAACTTGGTAGAGACCATAAAATTTTTGCAAAAGGATGTCCAAAGTTATAAATTTGATGATGAGAGGCTTATCAAAGCCAAGGAGTAGCAGGAGGGCTTCAACGTAAAGTTAATGTAGATCTTGGACAAAATAGAAAAGAAGATGGATAAAGAGAATGACTCAAGCAAATCAGAAATTCACATGTCTCGTGATGAGATGAGAAGAACAAGAAGTGTTGGAAGACATCACAATCACTCCCCAAGGCATTCCACTAGGAGAGAACACAATAGTTCAAGTCCATCCCCTGTTAGGAAACATAAGAGGAGGTCTGGGGTGGATGAGCTACAGTGAGAAATGAACAAAATCAAGCCTCCTACATTTGATGGTGAATGCAAGAAGGATGAGGATGCAGAGACATGGCTTCTAGGCATGAGGAAGTATTTTCAACTGCATAATTACTCTTCACATGCAGAAGGAAGAATTCCCATCTATCATCTCAAGGGAAAGACATCCATGTGGTGGGACCAATTTGTGTAGGTGCAACACATTGATGAGAAAAATGTTACTTGGAGGGAATTCAAGAGGTATTTTCAAAAGAAATAATTGACTAAGAGATAGTATGACAAGAAAATGAAGGATTTATTTGAACTCAAGCTTGGGAGTATGACCATAGATGAATATGAAAGAAGGTTCTTAGAGTTGTTGAAGTATGTTTCTTTCATCAAGGATGATCCAGTTAATATTCAGAAGTATTTGAGTGGGATGCCATCATTTATCAGTGACAAGATACAATATGATGATCCCAAAACATTAGAGGAGACCATAAGGCGAGCTAAATGTCTTTATGATCAACATAAAGGAAGGCCAACTTTCCAAAAAGCTTGGGAAGACAAGAAGAAAAACAATATGGAACAGAGGATGAAGGGGACTAAGCCACCATTCTTCAGAAATAATCCTCAGGGATAATCAGCTTCTAAAGAACCCACAATGCTCGAGAAAGTGGGGCAAAGACCAAGGAAACCACTTATTCAATGTTGGGGTTGTGGGGGAGATCATATGTATAGAGATTGTCCTCACAGAGGTGAAAAAGTGAGGATTGTTCACAATGTACAACAAGATGATATAGTGGAGGACACGGGTAGAAATGTACCTAGGATCTACTCACCCTTCGACAACAAGCAAGCTGAGTTTCACTCACATATGATTGAAGTGGAAGGTAAGATCAATAATCAAACCATTGTTGTTTTAATTGATTCAAGAGCTAGTCATAGTTATCTAGATAATAAGATGGTGGAAAAAATTCATTTGTGTTAAGCCCTAAATAGTGGCTCATTACCCCTTAATTGGGGCATATTAAATTAATAATGTTATTTTATTTATGTCGGCTTGAGTCCATTAGTTGTAATTGTACCTCCTAGTCTTCTATATACCAAGGAGACATTTTCATTTGGAATCATCGTGTACTTGAACATTTATGTGGTGTATAAGGAGGTTTCCCCCTCGAAGAGGTTTATTATCTGAAATTATCTCTTTTTCAAGTCATTGAGTACTTATTCTGAGGTTTTTCTATGTTATATTGATATTTGGTTCTTAACATATGGTATTAGAGCTCAAGGTCTTGAGGTTTTGCTGCTACATCTTATACACCTTGGAATTTTAGTTATAACTTTTTTTCTACATCGTTTCAGAAGGAACAGATTGGAGGATATTTAGTAAACAGATCAAGGTACGTTGAGTTAAATTTTAGCTCCCGAGGCCTTATACTTTCGGAGATATAGCCTGTGTAAGATAGGGTTCTGGAATCATCTTGAATTGAGTCATTGCAGAATTTTCACTATAAAACTTTTTCTGTAACTTTTCAGACCCTGAAATCTGGAGGCTATTCACAGAAATTAGTAAGGTATCTATGGTAAGAACTTCAGCTTCTGGGTCATCTTAAATTTGTAGATACACCCTATGAAAGATAGGGTATCTGACGAGTCTTATTGACTAGTCTCAAGCAGGTGTTCTAAGTAAAACAATCATAACCTCTTCCCGGAGTATCCAAATTGAGTGAGACTGGTTTCATTGGATAGTGGATATTTCGTAGTATATCTGGTACTATTTTCATAATTTATATCAATTATTTTGTGTGGGGCACACTATACAAGTGAGATCTCCTGGAAAGGCCAAAAATCAATAAGTTGTGGGGAAGTTACCGTAAATTCCACTTGGCACGTCCAATTTTGATCATACCTGTGGCATTGAAGAGAAGAAATATCAGAGAACTACAAAAAAGAAATTTTCATACCCATAAGGGCCAAAACTTTGGAGATACAGCAGAAGAAATATTGTCTAGTAGAACCACGTCAAAATCAAGGTTCAAAAGTGATACTTTGCCAACATGCCACCCAAAAAGGGAACTTCTACACCAAATTAGCCTCCAAACAGTCCTACTTGGACTCTTGATGAAGGTGAAGAAATGCGTAGGTATATAAATGAATTAAGAAAGAAGACAATGACAAAATATGAACTACAAGGGATAATGGATTCAACTGAAGCTAAATTGAAGGCAATAATGGATACTAAGATGGATGGTTTAAACAGGGAGATCATGGAAGGATTGAAAAATTTCCTAATAGAGAGGACACCTTAAAGTGAAAATGTATCCCATGAAATTCATGATGAGGACACAAGGAAGATGAATCAAGAATGGAGAAACTCCAACTTTGGGTTGAATACCAACCATGTTCCTAAGATTGATATCAAGAAGTTTGATGGCAAGGACCCAATCACATGGATACTTTAGATGGAGCAATTCTTTGATCTACATAATGTGCCACATACGCAAAAGGTATGAATTGCTTCTTTATATTTAGAACCCAATCAATTTGTATGTTATAGATGGATTTGTTCTCGCAAATCACTCGTCACTTGGACAATTTTCACAGAAGAAATGATAGCACACTATGAGGATACAAGGAGCAATACCTTCTTTAGCCAATTGATAAATCTCAAGCAAAAGGGTTCAGTTACAAAGCACATTGAGAACTTCTAAAGATTGAATATAAAGGTAACATATATTCCAGATGATCACTTGATTGATGTATTCATAGGAACTTTAAAGGATAACATTCAACACGAGGTTCGCCTTTGGGAACCCAAATCATTGGAAAATGCATTCAGGGTGGCAAGAAATGTTGAAAGTAAAAATATGGCTATGGCTACTAGAAGGACCAATCCTAACATCTATAGAGAGAATAATGCTCCTTTGTTGGAAGATTGGTTGTTGTCATTGATGTCAACCCTAGTCATGGGTTTTGAACTGCAAGATTGATAAAGGTATTTGGACATGAAGGACAATGCACATGCATATACAACACCCATGAATGGATAGTATACATCATGTTGTTTTCGGTGGTATGTGGCACACCACGTGGATCATCATGGTTGAGGAGAAATGAATTTTTGAAGATGACAAAGTGAATTGAAGAAGGAAGTACATGTAGGCCCTGAAAATAATTAAAGAAAAGAATTACAAAAAAAGAAAGTGTCAGGTCGGCCCTAATGTTAAAAGGAAGTGACATAAATGGTATAAATAAACATCATTATACATTCATTTGATACAAGTCTAATTTAAGAGGTAATAAGAAGATAAGAAGGCCAGATTTCAAGCGAGCATGAAGTCTTTTGGTGATGTGTTCTAAGGTATGTTATTTTCAGGTCATCTTACCATTTTTGCTATAACTTTTTGTCTAGAACGATTCAGATGGTGAAGTCGCTATGGTATTGAGAAGACATATTATGGTACCTCTGGTAAAAATTTAATCTCTTGATTTGCTACAATTATGGAGATACACTCTAGGGAAGATAGGGTTTGTGACCAGTCCTGAAGCTAGTCAATAAACAGGTGTTCTAGGTAAAATAGTCATAACTGTTTCATACAGAATCCAAATGAAGTAGGACCACTTCCATTGGAAAGAGTACGGATTTCAGTTTCTTGTGTGCAAGTTTCAGAATCGTATGTTAAATATTGAGTGTGGCGCATGTTGTACAAGTTGGGTCTTCTGAACAGACTAGAATTGAATAAAGCCTACCATTCTTTCTATAACCTCTTTTTGGGGAGGATTCAAGGAGTGAAAATTGGAGGAGTTTCAGAGAATACATTGAGTAATATTATCTATAGGATCAGAGTACTCCAATAATTGAAGAATTGTAGAAATTGAAGAAGTCTCAGGAAGCATTATCAGGTTCTATGTAATGATTGGTTGATGGTGAGGTTTTAATGTAAAGTTTTGTTATCTCTCATATATTCTTGGGTGGAAGGAAGGGGCAAGGATGGAGAGTTCAACTCTCCCTTGATATTGGAGGATTGTATCTTCCTCTTGGAGGTTTATCCCTCCCTTTACATTTGGAAGCTGTAGCTACCTTTGGAAGTCATTACTTCCCTTGAACAATAAACTATTGATTATTTCTCATATATTGTGCATGGTGTATTATGGTGTATTGGTGTAACTCGTATACTATTGTTCATTTCTCATTGGATACAGTTGAATGGTTTAAGTATAATTTGAAAAAGGTTTTAAATTGTACTTGATACTGATTCACTCCCCTCTCAGTATCAACAATTGGTATCAGAGCGGGTTACCTTCAGTACAGTTTAACCACTGGAAGGAATATCCTATGCAGAAATGGAAGACAACATTCCAATTTGGATTCCACCATTTGATGGAAGCAATTTTGAATACTGAAAAAATAGAATGGAAACTTACTTGAAAGCTCTTGGGGCAGATGTTTGGTTCTTAGTTGCTTCATGATATAATGCTTTGAAGAAACCAAGGACTGTAGCTCAGAAGGAAGCAAAAAGGAACAACAAATTGGCAATAAATACCATCCTGGATAGATCGACAGATTCAGTGAAATCCAAGGTGGGATCATGTGCATAAACAAAAGAGATTTGGGACAAGCTACAAGACCTTTATGCAAGGGAAGAAGTAGAAGAAGAAGAAGAAGTTGAAGAAGATTACAACATCTCAGATTTCAAAGAAGAAAATAGAGGTCAGTTATTTTGCTTTAATTGTGGTCAGTTCTTTTGCTTTAATTGTGAAGAAGTAGGACATGTTGAATTTGAATGTCCTCATCCAAGGATTGAAAGAGATGACAATGAAGAAGAAGAAAATCATAAACTAGAAATGATTCAACAAGAAGATGAGAATCTTAAAAAATTGAAGCATGTTGAGATTGAAAATAACAAGCTCAAAGACACACGTAGAAAACTAAGAATTGAATTGGTTAGTTGTGAAAAGACAGTTGTAATCTTGAAGAAACAATTAGAAGACTTTGAGAAACTAATAGAAGAAACCATTTCCTTGAAAACTCTACTCGAAGAAGAAAGAAGAATAGGAGAAGTAAGGAATGTCCAAATGAAG
>ML815301.1:22599-33397 GCA_009831015.1 Picea engelmannii
TCTACCATTCTTTCTATAACCTCTTTTTGGGGAGGATTCAAGGAGTGAAAATTGGAGGAGTTTCAGAGAATACATTGAGTAATATTATCTACAGGATCAGATTACTCCAAGAATTGAAGAATTGTAGAAATTGAAGAAGTCTCAAGAAGCATTATCAGGTTCTATGTAATGATTGGTTGATGGTGAGGTTTTAATGTAAAGTTTTGTTCTCTCATATATTCTTGGGTGGAAGGAAGGGGCAAGGATGGAGAGTTCAACTCTCTCTTGATATTGGAGGATTGTATCTTCCTCTTGGATTTGTATCCCTCCCTTTACATTTGGAAGTTGTAGCTACCTTTGGAAGTCATTACTTCCCTTGAACAATAAACTATTGATTATTTCTCATATATTGTGCATGGTGTATTATGGTGTATTGGTGTAACTCTTATACTATTGTTCGTTTCTCATTGGATATAGTTGAATGGTTTAAGTATAATTTGAAAAAGGTTTTAAATTGTACTTGATACTAATTCACCCCTTCTCAGTATCAACATCCTTCTTCTAAAATACCTCAACCTACAAGGTTGACACCTCAACAATTAAAGGAAATAAAAGCAAAAGGTTTATTCTTTAATTGTGACAGCAAGTACAGTAAGGGACATAAGTGTGGTGAGAAGAAATTATTCTACATAGATTGTGAAGAGGAAGAAGAACAAGAACAAGAACCATCTCAAGATGAAAACGTAGAAGCAATTTCGTCTAAAGAGTTGACTCCCACGATATCGTGTAATGCATTGGCTAGAATTAGCACTCCTCAAACCCTCAAGATTGAGGGATATATCAAAAAGAAAAAGATAATAGTACTAATTGATTTTGGTAGTACTCATAATTTCATTCACTATAAATTAGCCAAAGCTCTCAATTGCTTTCTATATCCAGCTCCAGAGTTTCAGGTAATGATTGTAGATGGAGGAACTATTAATTGCTCAGGAAAATGCAATAAGATCAATCTTACTATGGGGGAATATGTTATGAATAGTCCAATGATTGTTATACCCATGGGTGATGTTGATGTTGTACTAGGAATCCAATAGTTACAATCATTAGGAACAGTGGCTTTTAGTTTTCAAGAACTTTTCATGAAATTTTCATTGGAAGGAAAATAAATTGAGTTAAGAGGTATCACAGGGAAACCCAATAAGGTGATAAGCTCTAATGGCATGACAAAATTATTGAAAAGGGGGCATAGTTGTTATTGCACAACTATGCTCACTAGATGTTCAAACATCTCAGCCATCTATTCCTCTAGATCTCCAAGGGATCTTTGATAAGAATTCCAAATTATTTGAAGATATTCCAAAAGGTCTTCCACCCACTCAAAATCATGATCATGATATTCACCTAATTCCTGGGAGTGTTACTCCTAACATTAGGCTGTACAGATACCCTTATTCCTAGAAGAGTGAAATTGAGCGCATGGTTGAAGAAATGTTAGAGGCTAGAATTATTAGACCTAGCCAAATTTTTTACTCTGCACCGGTGGTAATGGTATTCAAGAAAGATGGCTCATGGAGTATGTGTCCAGATTATAAAGAGCTCAACAAGATCACTATTAAAGATAACTTTCCCATTCTCGTCATTGATGAATTGTTAGATGAACTACATGGAGAAATCTATTTCACAAAGCTGGATCTTCGTTCAGGGTATCATCAGATTAGAATGAAGGAAGAAGATATCCCAAAAACAACATTCTAAACTCATGAAGGCCATTATGAATTTTTGGTCATGCCTTTTGGCCTTACAAATGCACCTTCCACATTCCAAGGGTTGATGACTTCCATTTTCAAGCCCTTCCTTTGAAAATTTGTGTTGGTATTTTTTTATGATATACTAATCTATAGCAAGTCTTGGGAGGATCATGTGCAACATGTTGACAAGGTGCTACAACTACTAAAGGAGCAAAAACTATATGCCAAACCATCCAAATGTTTCTTTGGGGTGAAGGAGGTAGTATTTGGGTCATATTGTATCTCATGAAGGTGTCAAGGTAGACCCTAACAATATTAAGGCCATGATGGACTGGTCGATTCCCAAAACATTGAAGAATCTTAGAGGATTTTTGGGTTTGACAGGTTACTACCGCAAGTTTGTTCGGAACTATGGAAGAATAACAACACCTTTAACGACACTAACTAAGAAGGATGCATTTTCATGGACTCCATAGGAAACTAAAGCTTTTGAACAACTTAAAGAGGTGATGTGCAAAGCTCTTGTCTTGACCACTCCAGACTTCACAAAAACCTTTATTGTGGAATGTGATGCCATGGAAAATGGAATTGGTGATGTCCTAATGCAAGAAGGAAGGCCCATGGCTTTTGAAAGTCGACCACTCAAGGGAAAAGACTTACACAAACCCATTTATGAGAAGGAAATGATAGCAATACTACATGCATTGAAGAAATGGTGTCCTTACCTAATAGGTAGGCATTTCAAGGTCAAAACATATCATGATAGTCTTAAATACTTATTGGAACAAAGACTATCTTTAGAAGAACAACAAAAATGGGTGACCAAGATATTGGGTTGTGATTTTGAAATCATCTATAAAAAAGGGAAGCAAAATGTTGTGGTAGATGCACTCTCAAGAAAGGATGAAGATATTGAGGCCTTTCTCTGTGCTATCTCGATCATCCAACCCGATTGGATAATAGAAGAAAGGGAGGAATGGAAGAATGACGAAAAAGTGTGGACTCTCATTCAAAGGTTGCAGCAGGATTCCAGTGCATCAGATACATTTACATGGAAAAATGATTCACTATGGTACAAAGATATCTTATATGTATGTAAGAAATCCCAACTCAAACAAAAGGTACTATTGGAATTGCACACCTCTCAAGTAGGAGGGTACTTAGGATTTTTGAAAACCTACCATAGGGTCAAGAATGAATTTTTTGGGGATGGCCTTAAAACTGATGTTCAAAGGTTTGTCGCATAATGTTTGGTTTGCCAACAAAATAAGGTGGAAACAATTAAGACCTGAGGTCTTTTACAACCATTAGCCATCCCAAGTCAGCACTGGGAGGAGGTTTCCATGGATTTCATAATAGGGTTACCAAAGTTTGAAGGAAAGAGTGTCATCATGGTGATTGTTGACAGACTCACCAAGTATGCACACTTTTGTGCACTCTCTCATCACTTCAAAGCCAATACATTTGCCACCGCATTCATGGAGACAGTTCAAAAGCTACATGGTAGCTCAATCAGATGGACAAACTGAGATAGTGAACAAATTTCTGGAAGGCTACCTTTGTTGCTTTGTCTTTGATAAACAAACACACTGGTTCAAATGGTTACCCTTGGCAAAATGGTGGTATAACACTTCCTTTCATACTACAACACAAATGACACCATTTATGGAACTCTATGGATACCACTCTCCTTCCATCACTTCTTCTCTAAAAGAAAAATCTAAGGTTCAAGCAGTGGAAGATCACATCGACCATCAACAACAAGTTCTCCAAATATTAAAGGACAACCTAACCATGGCACATAATCGCATGAAACAACAAGCAGGTCAACATCGTAGTGAAAGAAGTTTTGAAGTAGGGAATTGTGTGTTTTTAAGACTACAACCATACAAACAGATGTCCCTCAAGCAAGCCAAGAAGGATAATAAATTATCACCAAAGTACTATGGCCCTTATAAGGTGTTGCAAAAGATTGGTACTANATGGCATACAAATTGGAGTTGCCTGCATCTTCACGAGTACACCCAATTTTCCATGTTTCATGCTTAAAGAAGGTTATAGGTGACAAGATCCCAGTTCAAACTATATTGCCAGAACTTAGCGAGGAAGGAAAAAATCATATTGGATCCGGGAGCCATCACTGACACAAGAATTCACCAGCTGAGGAATAGATCCATTTTAGAGTATCTCGTTAAATGGAGGAAACTTTCGGCTGAAGATTTCACTTGGGAAGATGAGTCTTTTATACTGAAGCATCCAGAGTTACTCAAGTGTTGCGGACAACACTTGTCTCAAGTGGAGGGGCATGTTAAGCCCTAAATAGTGGCTCGTTACCCATTAATTGGGGCATATTACATTAGTAATGTTATTTTATTTATGTCGACTTGAGTTCATTAGTTGTAATTGTACCTCCTAGTCTCCTATATATACCAAGGAGACATTTTCATTTGGAATCATCCTTTATTTATGTGGTCTATAAGGAGGTTTCCCCCTCGAAGAGGCTTATTATCTCAAATTATCTCTTTTCCAAGGCGTTGAGTACTTATTTTGAGGTTTTTCTATGCTATATTGATATTTGGTTCTTAATAATTTCCCAAGAATCAAGCTTGGAAAATCTTGGTTGGTGCAGCTAGCAACAAGAGATAAAAGAAAAACTAATGAGATGGTTAATGCATGCCGAATGGACATGAATGGACTGAGAACCAATGCAGATTTGAACATCATACCTTTAGGTTCCTATGACTGCCTAATTGTTATGGATTGGTTGTACCAACATCATGTTATCATAGATTGTTATAATAAGGCATTTACTTGCTCGGATGAGGAAGGGAACTTAAGGATAGTATAGGGAATTCCCAGGGAAGTAACTGTCAGAAAAATTTCAACATTGCAGCTGAAGAAAAGTTATAGAAAAGGGTGTCAAATATTTGCAGCACATATGGAAGAGACACCTAAAGATAAGGTTCCAAATATTGAAGATTACGCAGTCCTAAAAGAGTTTGAAGATGTATTTAAAGAAATACCAGGATTACCCCCTAAAAGAGACATCAATTTCTCCATAAATTTGATGCCTGGAGCAGCCCTAGTATCCAAGACCCCTTACAATATGAGTACACCAGATTTGAAGGAATTGCAAATGCAACTTGAAGAGCTTTTGAAGAAGGGGTATATGCGCCCAAGTGTGTCACCTTAGGTTGCCCTAGTATTATTTGTGAAGAAAAAGGATGGAACGTTGAGACTTTGCATTGACTTCGGGCATTTGAATAAGGTAACTGTGAAAAACAAGTATCATTTGTCAAGGATCGATGACCTCTTTGATCAACTGAGAGATGCAAAAATATGTTGGGTATGTGTTATATTCTTTCCATGTGTGTGTGTGGGCGTGTCAGGTTCGACAAATGCATCTGACGATCCCTCTAGTAGTGCCCTTTGTGTCGTGTGTGTCGGGCACTTTCCTAGGGGGGTCCCAAAGGGGGGCAGGTATGCCCCCCCCGGTTACGCTCAGCGTTCGGGGTAGCACCCCGAAAAAAAAGATTGGGCGGTTTTTTGCTATTTTTAGCGGATTTGGCTATTTTTAGCGGTTTACTAAATTAATCCTGGATTAAGGGATTAGGGTTTTGGTATCTACGAAATACCTAAAAACATTGTATATATTGTGTGGTGAATGGTGAAATTTGATAATGAATATAAGAAGGTTTTCCTGGTTGAGGGTTTCCGGTATAAAATCTTTGTGTACTCTAAGTATGAGTCATGGATTAAATTATGTTTTGCTTAAGAATCTATATGCATTGCTTTACTTCACAGGTTTAAAACTTACATGTGGTATCAGAGCTTGTTTTTGGCTTCAGAGGGACGCCTTTGTTGTTGAGGGTTTGGCTCGGTCTTGATAGATCAAGTTTATCTTGGGTCTATGATAAACCTGGGTTTAGTGGGATCTTTTGCAGTTGTGATTTGAGTGCAGAAAGAGGAATGGAAAGCTCTTCTAGAATAGATATAGAGAAGTTCAACGATAAAAACTTTGAGCTATGGAAGCTGAAGATGGAGGACCTTCTTGTAGAAAAAGAATAATGGATCGTTGTGGATCCTGGTACACAACCTACTAGTACATTGTCTACTAGCACATAGGCTACTGGTACACAACCTACCAGTATACAAACTACCAGTACACCACCTACTGGTATGTCGAAGGAAGATTGGGGGAAGTTGGACAGAAGAGCAAGGAGTATTATTTGACTCTGCATGGCAGATTCAGTGTTGTTGAATGTCTCAGGAGAGTCTACAGCCAAGGAACTATGGGATAAGTTAGGGAATTTGTATCAATCAAAGTCCCTGGTAAACAAGTTGTTTCTCCAAAAGAAGTTGTATCATCTTAGGATGGAAGATGGATATTCTTTGATAGAACATCTAAATGCCTTAAATACTCTGGTAAGTCAACTTGCCTCTGTTAATGTTACGATTGGAGAAGAAGATAAGTGTACTACTTTGTTATGTTATTTGCCATACTCTTGGGATAATCTGGTTGTAGCAATTAGTAGTACCACTCAATCTACATTGAAGTATGAGGATGTAGTTTCATCCTTGTTATCTGAAGAGATGAGGTGGAAAAGCATGGATGGTCATAGCACATATGCTTTATTTGTAAGAGGTCATACCCAAGACAGGAATCTTGGTAAGCCTTCAGGGGGGAGATCTAAATCTACAGGTAGATCTAAGTCTCCAGGAAAATCTTTGAGGAAATGTTGGAAGTGTGGTAAAACAGGGCATTATAAGAAATATTGCAAGTCTAAGAAGGTTGAAAAACCAAAGGGATTTGATAGTACCTCTTCCACAGAGGCGAAAACCTCCACTGAAGAGGGAGGTGATGTTTACCTGGCATCTACAAGTACACATGCAGACCACGATGTATGGTTGATCGACTCGGGTGCATCATACCATATGACTCCTCGCAAGGAGTGGTTCTCTGAATATGAAACATATGATGGTGGTGATGTATTCCTAGGAGATGACTCGACAACAAAAATCTTGGGATGTGGAAGGGTTAAGTTGCTGCTAAAAGATGGAAGGATTAGAACAATCCCTGGGGTTCTGCACATTCCAAAACTTGCCAGGGGCCTAATATCTGTAAGCAAGTTGGATGATGTAGGAGTGGATATTGTATTTGGAAAGAACACTTGCAAGATGGTACGAGGGGCAATGGTGTTGATGAGGGGAGTTCGGTGTGGAACTCTGTACAAGTTGTTGGGAAGCACTTATACTAATGGGTGTAACAATTTTGTTGTCCTTGAGCAAACAAATAAAGAAGATAAGACCAATATCGTCCCTGAAATGAAGACCATGTTGTGGCATCAAAGACTGGGGCATATTGGAGAAAAGGAACTTCTAACACTACACGGTAAATACAAGGTTGAAGGTATGTCTAATTGCACTCTGGATTTTGATTTCTGTGAACATTTCATATATGGTGAACAAAATCAAGTAAGATTCCCATCTGGTGCTACAAGAGCAAAGGGGATCTTAGAGTTGATACACAGTGATGTGTTTGGACCTGTTCCTGTTCCATCCCTAGGTAAATCTATGTATTATGTTTCATTCATAGATGATTTTTCAAGGAACACATGGATTTATTTTCTTAGAAATAAATCTAAGTTATTTGATAAATTTAAAGAGTTTAAGGCTCTGGTAGAAAATCAGACAGAGAAGAAAATAAAGGTATTGAGAACAGATAATGGTGGAGAATTCTACGGAAATGAATTCGAAGAATTTTGTAAGAAGTGTGGTATAGAAAGGCAGAAGACTACTCCATACAATCCTCAACAGAATGGAGTTGCAGAAAGGATGAACATAACATTGATGGGAAAATCAAGGAGCATGCTCAGCGGTGTCAGGTTAGGACAAGAACTCTGGGCAGACTCAATGGGTACGACATGTTACCTGGTCAATCGATCACCTTCATCAGCGTTGGATGATAAAACTCCACACGAGGTATGGTCTGCAAAGAAACCCTCTCTGCAACATCTTAGAGTGTTTGGTTGTGATGCTTATGTACATGTTCCAAAGGAAAATAGGAGTAAGCTGGATAAAAAGGCTGAAAAGTGTATCTTTATTGGTTATAAAGATGGTGTGAAATGTTATAATCTTTGGAACCCAGAAACCAAGAAGATTGTTTACAGTCGAGATGTTGTTTTTAGAGAGGTAAAAGATATGTCCAAACAAGAATTCCTACCAACTCAAGATGAACCTAAGAAAATAGAGCTTGAGTTGGATGTTGCAAAATATGAATCATCTAAAGAAGAGGAAGCAGGAGAAGAAGAACCTCATACCCCAGTATTGAGGAGATCAATGAGAGATAAAAGGCAACCAGAAAGGTATAGTCCATGTTATCCCCGATATCTAGGGATAACTAAGAGATCATGTCTCGAGGCCCACAAGTCCTTGATAGTTTTCCATTCATCTGCTAAATCTTTGTCGATTCCTTCCTTGATTTTAGATCGTGAGGATGTCCTAGGTAACCAGTTTACAGGCCCTTTGAGTCAGTTTTTTGAACCTTGTATTTTTCATGACCCTTTCTTGAATAGGATTGAGTACTTTTCTCAGAGATGGACTTGGCAGGATTTTCTCCTTCCCATCTGCCTCCATGAGTTAGATTCTGACTTTCCCGATGATGAGATATGTATTCTAACTCATGACATTTTTGTGCTTGATTTATCACTATTTTGGTTTATGATGAAGCATAAAGGCAGGTATCAAGGAACGTTGTTAGGTTGGCTTCATTGGTTGTTTGACTACACCAACATGCAGTCAAAAGGTAAGTACAGGTAAGTGTTTCACTCTCTTTTTGCATTCATGATTACTTTATATACATGTTATAATTTTGCGGGGTGGCAATACCACCCCACCTTTTGTCGTTGATGCTTTCTTTTCAAATGTGAGCAGGTCTGCAGGATTATGCCAGAGATGCTGAGGTTCTCATGTGCTCTACGGTGAGCACATGTCCCCGAGTTGGAGCCAGATGTTATCCCTGATATCTAGGGATAACTAGGAGATCATGTCTCAAGGCCCACAGGTCCTAGACATGAAGTACCGAGAGCAGGATTGACCTGAGCATGGACCTGGAGGGCCCATCATCTTCTTCTTCGCCAGACTTGTCCTGTCGGCAGTAGAAGTTTCCATCACCATCGGCTTGGACTTGCATAGGACTCTTTCTCCATGTGGTAATTGGTCCAAGGTATCATGGTATGTGTCATGTTTGATCGTTATAACTTTCTTATATGTGCATTAGGTTCCTTTCATTTCTGATGACTGCTTGGATCCTACACTAATCCACTTGACCATTGTTGGGGTGATTGATGGGGTGACTTAGCAAGCTGATATTCATGGGTTTTGGTTAGCCACCAAGGGGGATTTGCAGAGCCATCATCCGCTCCCACCATTTTATCATTTTACATCTTATCTCCCGCACATCTATCCCATTCCCCTAGTCTGGCCATTAGGATGACCTTTGAGGGTTACACTTTGTCTTGTGGGAAGAAGGGGCTAAAAACCAAGGGGGTAAAAGCAGCTGGTAAAAGATAAAAGCCATAAGAAATGAAACCTAGAGATGCTTCGCCCAAGGGATCCCCGAGAAGGCAATAAAAGGCCTCTCGATAAGAAACTAAAGGGACCCTAAGAAAAATAATAATAAAAATACCTAACCAAGAGGATGGGAGGTCTCATCATGAGTCGGCCCATTATGTTCATAGGTATCTAGCAGTATGGCATTGCCACTATCTGGTCACCACGCTAGGGCAGTGACCTTTGGTTGCATGGCCAAGGGAAAGGGGGTCTCATCACGAGCTAGCCTTATCATTTCTGTGAAGATACCAGTGGGTAACACTGTCAGCTCTGGTCACCATGCCAAGGCAGTGTCCTCTAGTCAGACCTTGAAGTAAAAAAGAAAGAAAAGAAATAAATGAAAAATAAAGGCAATAAAGGGCTTGGAAAAAATGCATCCATGATGGGTACAGCTTGCCTCCTACAAAGGCACCCACAGACAACACCTGCCCTTGGTCTTACTATGACTGGACATTCCTAGACCATATCACCTTATAAAACATGGCTTGAATGATCTTCTGAGGAGACTTTCCTTATTTTGTGGGTATTAGCCCAATAGGTTATTCTGTCAGTTTCTTCAGCTTTGTATAGTAGATCTGTGTAATGTCTTTGAGCTCTTAGATGATATGTTAGGGATTTCATGCATATATTTGATAAATTTAATGATGAAATGTGATTAACATTTCCATGATATCGAGGAATGATGAGCCCATGGAGGGCATAGTCTTTGATGTGCAGGACCATACCCGGCGGACAGGTACCAGTGGACCGGTACACATGGGGATATGATTAGTTCAGACCTCCATGGGGCTGAAGAGCCCATCAGATGGTTGTTGGGATGGCAGAGGCAGGACAACATTGTGATGAGAATTTTCACAGAGAAGACAGAAGGACGTTCCACCAGGACACCATAGCAGAGCCCGGCCTAGGGGGGATCACCCACTGCAGATGGGACGATTGCTTTTGATGGACAGGACGTCACCTGAGGCAGCTGGACGTTTTCTGGAGCATGTGGCAGTGTGCTAGGGTCATTTGGCACATGTGGAAACTTGCAGGAGCCCTAGAAGGGCCAACGTTTTGCTCCCTGGATGCTGATCTTGCCCAAAAAGGGCCAACGTCTCCCTCAGAGGGGCCTGACGTCTCCTTTTTAGCTCATATTGTGACATTTTTAGCATTCAATGTGACAAACAGTGTAATATTGTTAGTCATCCATTGTCAGTTGTTTTGATGACCTATTTTTGTAATTAAAGGTCATAAGATTGGTATAAATAGAGGACGTTGGACCTCATTTTAAACATAACACAACTCACTCTCTTGGGAGAGAATCATTTTAGTCTTTTGTCTTGGTATTTTGCTCTTGGAAGTGAGGTGCTACTCTTGTGGAGGATCATTCTTGGCATGTTTATGGTGTTTTCTATCATTGGAAGGTTTACAACTAGGGTTTGATAAGCTCTTCATTGATTTGTAAGTGTATTTCTCAT
>ML815301.1:37892-59661 GCA_009831015.1 Picea engelmannii
AGGCAGTGTCCTCTGGTCAGACCTTGAAGTAAAAAAGAAAGAAAAGCAATAAATGAAAAATAAAGGCAATAAAGGGCTTGGAAAAAATGCATCCATGACGGGTACAACTTGCCTCCTACAAAGGCACCCACAGACAACACCTGACCTTGGTCTTACTATGAATGGACATCCCTAGACCATATCACCTCATAAAACATGGCTTGAATGATCTTCTGAGGAGACTTTCCTTATTTTGTGGGTATTAGCCCAATAGGTTATTCTGTCAGTTTCTTCAGCTTTGTATAGTAGATCTGTGTAATGTCTTTGATCTCTTAGATGATATGTTAGGGATTTCATGCATATATATGATAAATTTAATGATGAAATGTGATTAACATTGCCATGATCCCGAGGACTGATGAGCCCATGGAGGGCATAGTCTTTGATGTGCAGGACTATACCTGACGGACAAGTACCAGTGGACCGGTACACATGGGGATATGATTAGTTCGGACCTCTGTGGGGCTGAAGAGCCCATCAGATGGTTGTTGGGATGGCAGAGGCAGGACAACATTGTGATGAGAATTTGCACATAGAAGACAGAAGGACGTTCCACCAGGACACCATAGCAGAGCCCGGCCTAGGGGGGATCACCCACTGCAAATGGGACGATTGCTTTTGATGGACAGGACGTCACCTGAGGCAGCTGGACGTTTTCTGGAGCGTGTGGCAGTGTGCTGGGGTCATTTGGAACATGTGGCAGCTTGCAGGAGCCCTAGAAGGGCCAACGTTTTGCTCTCTGGATGTTGATCTTGCCCAAAAAGGGCCAACGTCTCCCTCAGAGGGGCCTGACGTCTCCTTTTTAGCTCATATTGTGACATTTTTAGCATTTAATATGACAAACAGTGTAATATTGTTAGTCAGCCATTGTCGGTTGTTTTGATGACCTATTTTTGTAATTAAAGGTCATAAGATTGGTATAAATAGAGGACATTGGACCTCATTTTAAACATAACACAACTCACTCTCTTGGGAGAGAATCATTTGGATGAACAAAAGACAGGCTGTAGTGGCACTCTCAACTACAGAAGTTGAATACATGGCAGCCACCCATGCAAGCAAGGAAGAAGTATGGTTACAAATATTGTGTTCAGGTATTGGGTTGGTACAACAAGCAGTGAGATTAGATTGTGACAGTCAGAGTGCAATCTTCCTGTAAATGAACCCAGCTTATCATTCAAAGACAAAGCATATTGATGTTCAATATCACTTTGTTAGAGACATGGTTGAGGAAAAGAAGGTGTTGTTGGAAAAGGTTGACACTTTGAAGAATGTTGCAGATTCATTGACAAAGTTTGTTAGCACAGAAAATTTCTCCTGGTGTAGAGTAACAATGGGCATTGATGCCCTAGATTGTTGACTATATAATTCCCTGGACCCCTGAATGCAAAAAAAACAAGAAGTGGGAGAATGTTGGGTATGTGTTATATTCTTTGCATGTGTGTGTGTGGGCGCGTCAGGTTCGACAACTACGTCTGACGATCCCTCTAGTAGTGTCCTTTGTGTCATGTGCACCGGGCGCTTTCCTAGGGGGGTAGGTATGCCCCCCTGGTTACGCGCAGCGTTAGGGGTAGCGCCCCGAAATTTTATTTTTGGGTAGTTTTTTGCTATTTTTAGCGGTATACTAAATTAATCCCGGATTAAGGGATTAGGGTTTTGGTATCTACGGAAAACCTAAAACAATTGTATATATTTTATGGTAAATGGTGAAATTCGATAATGAATATAAGAAAGGTTTTCCCGGTTGAGGGTTTCTGGTATAAAATCTTTGTGTACTCTGTGTATGAGCCATTGATTAAATTTTGTTTTGCTTAAGAATCTATATGCATTGCTTTACTTCACAGGTTTAAAACTTACAAAATATTCTCCAAGATTGATCTCGGGTCAAGTTATCATCAGGTAAGAATTAAAGAAGAATACATCAACAAGATAACTTTTTGAACAAGGTATGGCCATTATGAATTCACAATGGTGCCATTTGGGTTATCAAATGCATCAGATATCTTCATGTGTTTAATGAATGGTATTTTCAAAGAATACTTAGATAAGTTTGTCATTGTCTTGTTGGATGACATTCTTATATATTTTAAGTCAGAGGGAGAGCATGAGAAACACTTGAGGATGGTATTATAGGTATTGAGGGAGCATTTATTGTATGCAAAATTGAGCAAGTGTTCATTCTATCAGAAGAAAATTCATTATTTGGGCCATATCATTTCGGAGGAAGGAATAGCAATGAATCCAGAAAAGATAAGGGCCATTGAAGGATGGACAACACCAAGGAATGTGATAGAGGTCAGATCATTCATGGGCCTTGTAGGCTACTATAGGATATTTATTGAAGGATTCTCAAAGATTGCACACCCAATCACTTCCTTGCAAAAGAAGGGTGTGAAGTTTCAGTGGAAATTGGATTGTGAAAAGAGTTTCCAAGACTTGAAGAATTTATTAACAAGTGCTCCAATACTAAGGATTGTTGATCCAAATGAAGACTTCATTGTATGCACTGATGCATGTAAAGAAGAGCTTGGTGGAGTCCTTAGTCAGAATGGGTATGCAGTATGCTATGAATCAAGGAAGTTGAAGGAGCATGAAAGGCTCTATGTTACTCATGATTTAGAGTTGGAAGCCATAGTGCATGCCTTGAAGATGTGGAGGCACTACCTCATGGGGAAAATATTTGAGTTGAGGACAGACCATAGTGGCCTGAAATATTTATTTGGACAACCAACTCTAAATGTCAGGAAAAGCAGGTGGTTAGAAATTCTCAGTGAATATGACTTTAATATAAAGCATATCAAAGGGAAAGAGAACAAGGTGGTTGATGCACTTAGCATAAGGGTGCATGAGTTGCATGCTACAACCATTAGTATGTACCAATTAGATTTGAAAGAAAGAATCTTAGAGGCTGCAAAATCAGATTTTCAATACATGGAAATAATAACAAAATTATAACAAGGTATTTTGCAGCAGAAAATTGAAGACTATAAG
The DNA here is from genome assembly GCA_009831015.1 of Picea engelmannii. Taxonomy (NCBI): domain Eukaryota; kingdom Viridiplantae; phylum Streptophyta; class Pinopsida; order Pinales; family Pinaceae; genus Picea; species Picea engelmannii. The sequence continues at coordinate 40,923 of ML815301.1, forward strand.
CTAGAAAATGATGAAATTATCATGTATAGGGGGCGAATTTATGTGTCAAATTCCAAGGAATTGAAAAATATGATATTGAGAGAAATGCATAAAGTACCTTGTGTTGGGCACCCAGGTTATCAGAAAACTATTTCAGTTGACAAGAGCCAATATTATTGGTCAGGCATGAAGAAAGAAGTTGTTGATTTTATTGCCAAATGTTTTGAGTGTCAAAAGGTCAAGGTTGAGCATAGACACTCAGTTGGTTTCCTATAGCCATTGCCCATTCCCGAGTGGAAATGGGAAGTTGTAACAATGGATTTCATCACCAAATTTCCCAGAACAAACAAGCAACATGATTCTATCATGGTAGTGGTGGATAACCTTACTAAAGCTGCCCATTTTATTCCAGTAAAGCTCACTCACAAAGAAACCAACATTGTTGATATTTATATGAGAGAAATTACTCGACTACATGGTATACCCAAGACAATTGTGTCTGACAGAGATCCAAAATTTACATCAAATTTTTGGAAAGGATTATTCAAGGGATTTCGAAGAAATTTGAATTTTAGCACAACTTATCATCCAGAGTCAAATGGGAAAATAGAGAGAGTGAATCAAGTGATTGAGGATATGTTGAGGATGTGTGTGATGGATAAACCATCAAAATGGGAAGACTACCTACATTTGTTAGAGTTTTCTTATAACAATGGGTACCAAGCATCTATAAAGATGAGCCCATTTGAAGCACTTTATTACAGAAGCTAAAACACACCGGTAAGTTGGGACAACCCAGTAGATAGAGCAGTGGTTGGGCTAGAATTGCTCAAGGAAATGGAAGAGAAAATGTTAAAAATAATATAAAATTAAAAGGTTGCCCAAGACGAGCATAAAAGCTATGATGATAAGGGCAGAACTCACAGGGAATTTAAAGTGGGTAACCATGTATTCTTGAAAGTAAAGGCCAACAAAATTTCCCTCAAGTTGGGAAATTTTTCAAAGTTGGCAACGCGTTATTGTGGGTCATTTGAAATCCTAGAGAGGATTGGGCATGTAGCATACATGTTTTCCTTTCCTGCATCAATGTCTATTCATAATGTATTCCATGTATCATTGCTCAAAAAGTATATACCTGGTGCTAATCATGTCAATGATTGGAATGTGATTTAGGTGGAGCAAGAAGGCACCTTTCAAGTGCATTCGGTGTGCATATTGGACCAGAAGATCATGCAGCTCCATAATCGATCCATAGAGCTAGTAAAGGTCCAATGGACCTGGTATGGTCTTGAAGATGCAACTTGGGAGCACAAGGATGTTATGCGAGAAGAATACCCACATATTTTTGAATATTTTTGAAATTTTGTTTGTATATGTGTATATACTGCATTGAGGACAGTGCATAAATAAGGGGGAGGGAATTATAATACCCCAAGGCTGGATCCCAACTGTAAATGTAAATATAAATGTACATATGTATATAAGTTGGTGAGATGTTTGTATCAAATCTTTGAATTAGTGTCGTATGTGAATTGCATAATATAGCACGCATATGTGTTGCGCACTAAAAGAAGAAGTGTGTGCATCTTAGGATACCGCACGCAACAACTTGAGTGTGTGATCTTGAGGCCAGAGAGATTTTATGTATATGTTCATGTTTTTTAGGTTGGTCAGCCTGGACACAAAAAGGACAATATGTTTGTATTATAAATGTAAATCACGCACAAATATTAATGAAAAATACATCATTACGGAAAACCAACCATGTAAAAGAGTATGGGGGGCTAAACTCCACTAGTTAGTGAAAGGGGGGCTAAAAGTTAAGGATAAGGGGCTAAGCTTGGGAGCTTAATCCAAAAGGAATATTATATTAATATTCATTAAAGTATAAAATATGGATAATTATTTTATCCTCAATTCTAAGGATGGGGATAAGTGGGCCAAGGTAGTTCTCAACATGAAAAGTGTCAACTTGGGAACATGCATACATATAGTTTGGACTTAGTGCATTTTCCATCATTCCATCATCATTCACTCAATCATTGAGTTATCCTCTATACTATCCTAATATTGTCAGGGTACTTGTACATGTACATGTACCAGGTTAGCTTAGCAGATGGACTGAAGAAGCAGGTTGTCAGGCCCCCTGTAGGGATATTGAAGAGGTGGGTTGTCATGCCCGTGAGAAATTCTCTATGGGTGAAAGAATTGTTGGGAATTGATTTCTCGAAGGTGCCAAACTACATCTATAGAGATCTGAGACTTCATGTCTGGATTGTTCTTGAAGCCCTGGAAAGGAAGTTGGGTAGTCGAGGGACTGTGGAGCAGAGAAGGGGCACACTTCCTGGGGTGGGACATGAATGCGTGGAATGAGGGATTGTAGGTTGTTAGTTCGAGTTGCCACCTGTGACTAAGTTTTCCTGTTGTCTAAGATACATCAGCCTGGTTAGAAATTCCTTTACCCAGGTGGAGTTTATCCCTAGCTCGAGGGTGACCCACTGCTGAGATTTTTGAGCAGTGTGGTCTAAGGCTGGGAGGAACATGGAAGTTATGCATGCAGTTGGTGATCTTTTTATCAAGATAAGTGTTAATTGTGTGGTAAATTATGTGTTACTTTATTATTTATGCGTTTGTTTTTATGGGTTTTTCTTGTGTGTGTTGCATGTGTATTTTTATTATTATTCTATATGAATCTGTGTTTTTGCAGAGTATTTGTATGTTTTAATTTGGTATCAAAGTTTGAATTTTTGGTTGGCATATCCTAGTTGGTTTTTGGGGATGCTACAATTATTTTTAGCGACAACTATGCCACCCCACACCATAACAACCAATGGAAAGAGTTTACAGTGGGGAAAGAATCAATAGAAAGCTTTCGATGAGATAAAACAAAAGATCAATCAAGCATTAATTCTCACATTGCCTAACTTGCAGAAGCCTTCAGAAGTGGAGACAAATGCAAGTGGGTATGTTATGGGAGTAATTTTGATGCAAGGAGGTAAGCTGATATGCTATCATTCCAATATGTTTCATGTGGGAGTCTTGAACTATCCTACATATGATAAGGAACTCTATGCCATGGTTCAAGTTGTTAAGAAGTGGAAGCACTATCTGATGGGAAAGAAAACCATTATTCACATTGATCACCAGTCGTTGCAATATTTGTAGGCCCAGAGTAAGCTTCAACAAACCAGACATTACAAGTGGATGGGGGTTTTGCAATAGTTTCATCTAGTCATCAAGGATAAGAAGGGAAACACTAATGAGTTGGAAAACATGTTTTTAGGCCACCCACATCCAAGTGGCAATATTATAGTTTTGGGAACTTGTATGCACATGGTGCCTTTTACCCATGATGCATACAAAGAGACATACATAGAAGATGAGGAATTTAGAGAGGTGTTTCAACAACTACATGGTCAAATTCATGTAGAAGAAGGTGATGGTAAGGTTGACTATCATCTCTAGAATGGGTTACTCTACAAGCTAGACAAGCTTTGTGTTCCTAAAGTAGAAATATTTTAGCTTATCAAACAGGCTCACACCTCCAAGGTTGCGGGACAATTTGGTGTTGGGAAGACAGTTGCTAACTTACAAATGTATGTGTATTGGTCTAGAATGCAAGAATATGTAACTCGATATATTAGAGGATGCATGCTTTGTTGTACTAGAAAGCCTAGTAATAGGAAGTAAGGTCTATACCATCCCTTACCTATACCCACTCAACCTTGGGAAATCATCTCCATGGATTTTTTCAATGGTTTGCTAACATCCAAGAAGGGACATTGATCCAAAAAGGATCTAGAGAAGGTTAAGAGCACCTCAGAATGCACAGAAGCAAATCAGAATGCTTAGAATGGCTTCAGTAGACATCAAAAGAGAAAAAAAATCAAAGTTCCTAAAACTCAGTGAAAATTACATGATCGCAAATATCGCATCGCAAGCTTTCTAATGGCGTAAACAGCTCATCAAACGGAGTTACAGATCAAAAGTTATACGCAGTCAAAGTTTGGTCAAACAAAGTCAAAAACTAAAAGTGACACGTGGCACCACTGCAAGGGTGACACATGGAACATCCGTACAGCTGATTTTTCATGGGATGACGTGACAAGGATGGCAGACACATGGGCAAGTTAGGTGATGACACGTGTAAGTTTCATGGGAAAATTAGATTGTGAGAAGTGGCAGTTTTGTAGAAAAAATATATGGTGCCACATAGCCCAGTCATGAGATGCCTTGTGGAACCCCTCCAAAGGTTGGTGTGTAAAATTTTTTATGACTCCCCAAGAGTCGAACTCATGACCTCTCATTACCCCAAAGGCCCCCCACAAATATGCACTACCACTACACCAAACTTTAGTCCTTATTTGTAATATGTTTAAAATTACATTTAAGTTTAAACTTTGAACTAGGTGCCAAAGGAAAGGGGCTAGGCCTTCGGCCCAACCATTGATTACATGATGTGCCCATATAATCCTAGCCTCCGCCAGCCTAGGGGCTTATCCATCCACCACCAAATATAGCATTTCCGCCAAGTTTTAAAATCGTTCGTCGTTTTATCCCTCCACCAAACTCGCCGCCAGGAACAACATATGGTTGTAACAACTTTACAAAAGCGGAGGCCCATGGGATTTGACCCTGGGATCTCCGCCAAACAATGCCCTAACTTATCCTCTGCAAACCGCTCTGCCAACGGTGTCACTTAATGTTAATCGCCCAAAAACTTGTATAAGAAGGGCTCTCGACAATGCATTCAGAACACACACAAGCACACGAGAGGTGAGATTGAGCATGCCCATATGGACTTGTACGACCTGGTATGGATTTTTCACACAGTTCGATATTTTCATAATTTATTGCAGGAGCAATGGCTCGCAAACCAAGGCAAGGGTGCCTCTTCGGTTAAAAAGTGTCTGACTCGGATCTAGGGGTGGAGACAGTAAGTTTTAGGTAAAATGATGCCACAAATGCAATGGTGGTGTTAGTTTTCTGACCTGAGAAAATCCTATGTAGCTTAACCCCAGAATGAGGTATACTTATTTATTTTGCCCAATTATTTTGTGGAGTTAATAAAAACACCTACCCATTTGAGAGAAGGACCCGTAGATGTAGTCCACCAGGGACGAACTCCATTATCAAGTTATTTGTGTTCATATTGCATGATTATGTCTCTTTTCTTTTGAGCTTTTCCTTCTTTATGGTGTACTTTTGTTTATGTTCATTTAATACAGTTCTTTAATAAGTCACCTGACGAAACGATCCTGGATCATGTTGGTATCAGAGCAGTCGTCTTTGACTTGAATTGTTGAGTATGCATGCTTACTAGGGCCAAGAATAAGCAAGGTGAAGGAAATCTTAAGACGTTCAATATCGAAGTTGGTCGTGCATCTCGAAGGAAGAAGATGGAAGAAGAGGATAAGCGTGATGAACAAGAGAAAAACTTTCACATGGTGTTTTATCACATGTCAGAAATGGTCGAACGAATGTATGGAGATTATGAGAAGAGGGTGAAGAAGAAAGGGGAGAAAAAGGAAGCACCACCAGATGATGATGCTTCAGTAAGCCAAGGGGTTGGAGGAGATCCTCCTGAGCCTCCATCTTCGCCTTCAAGTTCTATCTCTTCTTCCTCTGAGCATTCTCATCACTCTCGGCATTCTAACCATAAAGCCTCTTTTAAGAAACCATTATTAAAGCTTGATATAAAGTTTTCTTTACCTATGTTTAATGGAGATGCTAATCCTGAAAAGTTAGACAATTGGATCCGACAGGTTGAAGTATATTTTTGTGTTCAGCATATTGATGAAGAGGAAGTTAAAGTGCAACTGGCTTCTCTTCAATTGGAAGGCACCGCTCTCGTATGGTGGGAGAGCAAGCTACAGGACATAAGTAAGTGTGGTAATCTTCTTTCCTCATGGTTTAAATTTAAAACAGAGATAAGGAAGCAGTTCTATCCATTAGGGTATTTACATAAAGCAATGATGGAATGGCAAACGTTGAGACAGAGTAAAGTTCAAACTGTACAAAGTTTCACATAAGAATTTAGGAAGAAAGCTCTAGCATTGAATGTTCCTTTGGATTCTTATGAAACTTTAATGAAGTATATTGGTGAACTTCATAGTTATATTCGTCATACTTTTCTCTTGTTTAACCCCACTAGTCTTGACGAAGTTTGTGTGCAAGCCACTCACCTTGAGAACAGGGGGAAACATGTTCAAGAAGATCCCAAGAAGAAACCTTACAATTTCCCACAAAAGACTTTCAAGAAGTTTAAAAGGAAGGAAAAGAAGATCGCTACAGTAATGAGAGAAGGAGGAAAACCATCTTGCACTCATTTCAAGAGGTGCGGTCACAATGAAGAACACTATTGGAAACTACATCCAGAAAATAAACCAAAACAGTTCAGTGGAAAGGGGAAGACAAACATTGTTGCTACAGTGCAACAAGATCTTGGTTCTGAATTAGGAGATGAAGGAAAGATCACAGCGACTGGAGTACAAGGTAAATATTCTCTTCATGCTATTTCAAGTTCCAATGATGAATCTTAGATTGATGAACGAAAGAGGAATGAGTTATTTCATATACGAGTTGTATCTAAACATACTAAGATAGATACATTATTTGATCTGGGTTCCCAAGTAAACTTAATATCTGAAGCACTTGTCAAGAATATGGGTATTGTAACGAAACCACATCTAAAGCCTTACCCTCTTGGTTGGGTATGTGATGAAGCAAAACTTAATGTCACCAAACAATGTAGGTTCAAATTTGCTATTGCTTCAAAGTTGATTGATGAAGTGGATTTGGATGTTGTACCACTTGATATATGTGGCATAGTGTTGGGAAGTCCTTATGTTTATGATAGAAAAGCAATCTTCTTTCATCATGAGAAAAAATACCACCTTACTAAATGGGGAGTGGAATATATTGTTAGAGCTCACAGCATGAGGGTAAATACGACACTTGTTAGTGCAGGGCAAATGAAAAGACTCATAACCGCTAATAAGAGATATGTACTCATGGTCATCAAAGAGAAAGATGTTGGGACATATGACACTTTCCAAGGGTGTGATCCATCTCATAAAAAGGAATTAATTGATATTGTCTCTAAGTATGATGATATTTTTCAGGAACCAGATGGATTACCTCCTAAGAGGGAAATCCAACATGAGATACATCTTCATCATGATTCTCCTCTTCCTATTGTGGCCATGTACATGATGTCAATTGTGGAGATGACAGAGATCAAGAAGTAGGTACAGATCTTATTGGATCAAGGGGTCATCAGGCCCAGTTCATCTTCTTGTGGTTCTAAGATCGTGATGGTTCCAAAGAAAGATGGCACATGGCGAATGTGTGTCGATTACTGGGCTTTAAATAAAATCACGGTGAAAAATTGCTACCATCTTCCTTGCATAGATGGTTTACTTGATCAGTTAAAGAATGTTGTTTATTTCACTAAGTTGGATTTGCGCAGTGGATATCATCAAATCAGAGTCGCAAAACAGGATGCATGGAAGACTTCCTTTAAAACCAAACAAGGATTGTTTGAGTGGTTAGTTATGTCGTTTGGGCTTTGTAATGCTCCGACAACTTTCATGTGTGTGATGAATGATGTATTCAGGCCTTTCCTGGATGACTTTGTGATTTTATATTTAGATGACATTCTTGTTTTCAACGGGACTTGGGATGAACATGTAAGGCATGTAAAGGAAGTATTATACTTTGCAAAGGGAAAATTTGTATGTGAAAATGTCGAAATGTGAATTTGGCAAGATTGCACTTGTATACTTAGGTCATATTATGGGAGGAGGACAACTGAAGATTGATCCTTCCAAAATTGATGTAATTCTCAAATGGCCTAAGCTAAAAAGTGTGACCGAGATCCGAAGCTTCTTGGGTGCAGTCCAGTATTGGAGGAGATTCATTCCCAACTTATCCTTTATAGCATCTCCTTTGCATGCCTTAACTAGTGTGAAGAACACTTTTTAGTCGGAAGGAAAGCAACAAAAAACTTTCAACATTTTGAAGGAGAAGATCAGTACCGCACTGGTATTAGCATGGTCGAATATTCAACAGTCATTCAGGATCGAGACAGATGCCAGCGGATACACCATGGGTGCAATATTGATGCAATATCGTAAGCCTATCTGTTACCACTCTGAGACTTTTAACCAAGTTGTTGTTAACTATCCTACATATAATAAAGAGTTGTATGCATTAGTTCAAAGCGTAAATAAATGGAAGCATTACTTGTTAGGTAAGGAAACAATTATACATACATATCACCAGCCCTTACAGTATCTTCAAGCACAGACCAAATTGCAACAATCTCGGCACTACGGATGGATGGGTTTTCTACAACAATTTCATTTGGTAATAAAGTACAAGAAGGGTACAAGTAACAAGGTATCCGATATGCTTTCCAAACCTCCTATTGTTGCTTCTATTATTTTGAAGAATACTTATTTATCTCATGATAGCCATGTAGAGCAATATGCCATCGATGAAGATTTTAAAGAAGTATATGAGAAGCTAACCCATGGTGCACAAGTAGAGAACTATTGTCTACAGGGAACATTAATCTATCATCTTGGGAAGCTATGTATTCCTACAAGTGAACGAATCCATGTGATACAAGAAGCTCATACTTCTCTTATGTCTAGGAATTTTCGGGTAGGAAAAACTATGGCTCATTTGCAGAGGTTTTGTTATTGGCCTCAAATGAAAGAAATTGTAACTAAATATGTAAAGGGGTGTGTGATGTGTTCTACTTGTAAGCCCACTAATAGAAAATTGGGGCTATAATCACCACTTCCTCTTCCATCCCATCCATGGGAAAGTGTCTCCATGGATTTTGTAGGGGGTTTACCAATGACCAAAGGGGGTCATGATTATTTGTATGTCATAGTGGATAGGTTCAGCAAGATGTGTATCTTGATGCCATGTAAAAAGCATATCATTGTTGAGCAGACTGCTAATCTCTTTTTTCAGTATGTTTGAGTTCACTTTGGGGATTTTTGGACTAGCTTGTGGAGAATGATGGACACCAAATTGAAGAGGAGCACTACTTTTCATCCACAGACCGACAGACAGGTAGAGGTGGTAAACAGAACAATGGTACTTTTACTTCGAGGTTACTACAGCAAGCATACTAAGTTATGGGATGAACAAATACCCTATGTACAACGTGCTTATAATCGAGCTTTACCCTCGTCCACTTAGAGTTCACCTTTGGAGACTTGTTTTGGGTACCTACCAAAGGTTCCTTTGGACTTGATGTATGGGAGATATGTCGATGTGAATGAAGAACGAATAGAGGACAAAGCCTGCAAGTTCATTCAGAGGATTCAGCAGATACATTAGGCAGTTGAGGAATAGTTGGAGAAGAGTCAAGCATAATATAAAGCTCGACATGATAAGCACATGGTTGATCATCAGTTCCAGGTTGGAGACCGAGTATGGCTTCACATTAGTAAGGAACGATTGAAGGGTGAAGGCAAAAAACACAAGCCCATCCGATATGGACCCTTCATTATTTTGGAGAAAAGCGGCACTAATGCTTTTCGTTTAGATCTTCCACCTTATATGCATATTTATTCAATTGTGAACGTAGAGAACTTGAAACTTGTTTAGCCTCCCATGATCATGGATCAGGATGAGGAAGTTTCAATACCTTCAATTGATGAGTTTGCACCTGAGTACTTGGATGAGTTGTAGGAATATATCATCCTGGACAGAAGGACGAGGACTTCACGCAGAGGTGATGTTGATTATCTTCGAGTAGGCTTAAAGGGCACACATCCAAGCAAGGCAAAGTGGATTGAGAAGGATAAAGTAAGGGGACTCTTCCCTCACATACCATTTTATTAATGAAATCTTTTGGTGGTCCAAAAATCTCTCAGTGGGAAGGCGTGATCCAAAAAGGATCCAGAGAAGGTTAAGAACACTTCAGAATGCACAAAATCAAATCAGAACACTCAGAATGGCTTCAACAAACAGCAAAAGGGAAAATTTTCAAAGTTCTCAAAACTTAGTGAAAATGGCTTGATCGGGAAGAGCGCGTTGCAAGCTTTCTAACGTCGCAAACAGATCGTCAAATACAGTTACGGATCAAAAGTTATAAGCGGTCAAAGTTCAGTCAAACTTGGTCAAAAGTCAAAAAGTAAAAGTGACACATGGCACCACTGCAAGGGTGACACATGGAACATCCGTACATCTAAGTTGGCATGGGATGACATGACAAGGATGGAAGACACGTGGGCAAGTTAGGTGATGACATGTGTCAGCTTCATGGGCAAATTAGATTGTGGCAAGTGGCAGTTTTGTGGACAAATTATATGGTGCCACGTGGCCCAGTCATGGGCTACCACGTGGCACCCCTCTAATGGTTGGTGTGGAAAAGTTTTTATGACTCCCCAAGAGTCGAACTCATGACCTCTCATTATCCCAAAGCCCCCCCCACAAATCCACACTACCACTACACCAAACTTTAGTCCTTATTTGTAACATGTTTAAAATTTCATTTAAGTTTAAACTTTGAACTAGGCGCCAAAGGAAAGGGGTTAGGACTTCGGCCCAGCCCCTAATTACATGATGCGCCCATATGACTCTAGTCTCTTCCAGCCTAGAGGCTTATCCATCCGCCACCAAATATAGCATTTCCACCAAGTTTTAAAACTGTCTGTCATTTTAGCCCTCTGTCAAACTCACCACCAAGAATAACGTATGGTTGTAACAACTTTCCAAAAGGGGAGGCTTGTGGTATTCGACCCCAAGACCTCCACCAACCAATGCCCTAACCTAGCCTCCACTAATCACTCTGCCAATGGTGTCACTTAATGTTAACCGCCCATAAACTTGTATAAGAAAGGCTCTTGACAGTGCATTCAAAACACACCCAAGCACATGAGAGGTGAGACTGAGCGTGCCTGTATGGACTCATACATACTTGTACAACCTGGTATGGATTTTTCATGCAGCTCGATATTTTCATCATTTATTGCAGGAGCAGTGGCTCCCAAACTGAAGCAGAGGTGCCTCTTGGGTCAAAAAGTGTCCAACTCGGATCGAGGCATGGAGACAGTCATTTTTAGGTAAAACGACGCCACGAACGCAATGGTGGTGTTATTTTTCTTATATGAGCAAAGCCTCTGTATCTCAACTCCATAATGAGGTATACTTATGTATTTTGTCCAATTCTTTTGTGGAGTTAATAAAAATACCTACCCATTTGAGAGTAGGACCTGAAGACGTAGTCCACCAGGAACAAACTCTGTTATCATTTGAGAGTAGGACCTGAAGACGTAGTCCACCAGGAACAAACTCCGTTATCATTTGAGAGTAGGACCTGAAGACGTAGTCCACCAGGAACAAACTCCGTTATCAAGTTCTTTGTGTTCATATTGCATGATTATGTCTCTTTCCTTTTGAGATTTTCCTTTTTTAAGGTGTACTTTTGTTTATGCTCATTTAATACAATTCTTTAATAAGTCACCTGACGAAAAGATCATGGATTAGACATGATTATCTATTTTTAGTAGTTGAAATGTTCAACAAGATGTGTATTCTTATGCCTTGTAAAAAGACCATCCAAGGACAATAAGTGGCAAGCATGTTCTTTGAAAAGGTTTGGGTGCACTTTGGGATACCAAGGAGCATCATCTTAGACAAGGATACCAAATTTATCAGTGCCTTTTAGACTATACTTTGGGAGAAGATGGACACAAAGTTGAAGATATCTACATCATTCCATCTAAAGATAAATGGGTAGACAAAATTAGTCAATAGGACAATGGTACAACTTTTGAGGGGTTGAAATTAGAAGCATCCAATGACCTCGGATGAAAATATGATCTACAATCAACACTCTTATAATAGAGCAGTCCATACTTCTACCGGTAAGTCCCATTTTGAAACTTTATTTGGATATTTCCCACCTTCACCCTTGGATGTTGTATATAGACAACAAGGACGAGTGAGGGAAGACATCAAAGGAGAATCATTAAAAGCAAAGAAGTTTTTTGAAAAGATTAGGCATATCCATTTGCAAGTATAGGAAACACTAAAGAAGTCATAGGAAAGGTACAAGGCCCAACGCGATCATAAAAAAACAGAAACACCATTCAAAGTGAGAGATGGAGTTTGGTTACAAATGAACAAGGAAAGATTATAAGGTCTTGGTAGGAAGATCAAGGCTCTATGGTATGGCCCTTTTGAGGTATCGGAGAAGGTGTGTGATAACACCTATAGACTCGATCTACCCCCATACATGCACATTTACTCAATACTAAATGTGGTGAATAAAAAACTCTATAAGCCTTCCATTTTGGATCGGGAAACTAAGAAGTCGGTCGTACCTACCATAGAGGAATTAGTACCAGAAGCTGAAGCAGAGTTGGAAAAATATACAGTATTGCAGGAGAAGTCCAAAACTAATAAATAGGGGTAGCACAACCTTTGGCAGATTGGGTTGAAATCACAACTTCCAAGCAAGGAAAAATGGTACTCCAGGGAGAAGGTAGAGGAAAATTTTCCTCACCTCATTCGGTAAAATATTTTGGGGACCAAAAGCCTCCCTAAACGGGGAGGTATGATCTGGAATGAATCATTATTGTTTTTTTCATCTATCTTAGTACTTTTTGGGTGGAAAAATTAGAGGAATTGACTTGCAAGGTGCATTTTAGTGGCATGTCCTAGTTTGGATATTTAGGGCCTGGAACCTTCCAAAGCCATTTTGAGGCATTAGATGACATTTTTTTGGGTCAAAACTTTGCAAGCATATCTCTCAACCCCTTAATGTTGTTCTACACACCGATAGCTTTCCAACGGTACAAAATTACCTCAATTGAAGTTTGTATGTGGAAGTTATGCCCCCCACAAGTTGACCTAGCTTGTTGATCACCATGGTACTAAGTGGATGCCACATCATCCCCCATTACTCACAGATGTGGAGTTAGCCATGTGTGGAATTTCAAGAAGATTCTAAAAGGTCCAAATCATTATCACTAATCAAGGGTTGAGAATGCAAAAACCTTAACTCTAGACTGTTGTCGAGCTATGTTAAATATTGGGTTGCTAGGAAGAGAAGGGGTTCCATTATTTTGTAGTGTACTTGTTCCATTGTTGAGTAGACCATCCAAGGAGTGGGATTTGAGACCATAATAANATGCAAAAACCTTAACTCTAGACTGTTGTCGAGCTATGTTAAATATTGGGTTGCTAGGAAGAGAAGGGGTTCCATTATTTTGTAGTGTACTTGTTCCATTGTTGAGTAGACCATCCAAGGAGTGGGATTTGAGACCATAATAAAGGTAGGAAGAAGAGTATGTAGTAACCATTTAGGCCACAGAGTCATAAGAAACTCCATAGTGAGTGTCCCTTTCTTTGTATTTGAATTTTCATAATCGAAGAAAAGTGAACAAAGCATAGGCCTCACCTTCTAGCTGGGTTTTCTCCCATATTGGGTTTCTAAGAATACATATTGTGTTCAGTTGTGTGGATGTTGTGTATATTTGTCTATTATTTTCATTTTTGTATTCAATTATTTTCATAAATCTAAGAAATAAGCTAGTAATAATTAATCTAAGATCTCAACAAATAAATTGCATAATCTAATATTACAAAATATTATAAGATTTGTTGTGACAGATTGTTCTAATGGAATATCCATGGTAGTTTGTAGATCACTTGTGGGCTATAACCTTAAGTCCATTGGCAACCTCACATATTATCTTGAACATCCTATCATGTGATGAAAATCTCAAGTTTACCTCTCATACAATATGAGATGTAAACTTATCCAATGGGCATTATTCAAAGAAGATGGAAACATACAACACTTAACTAACTCCTAGGTAGCCTAAAGTAGGGAAGTTAGGGTAGGGCCCTAATAGTTGAAGATAAAGGAACCCATTGTTCATAATTGAATTCCTTGGTTCCCAACACTAGATATTCCTTATCCAATCTACATTAGAGCAGTAGAGGGAAGGGGGATAACCCAAGGGTCTATTTGGTATAAAATAGGATCCCATTCCTAGTGTTTTGTAGGTTAAGGGTGAGGAGATGTTGATTGAGTGGGATTGTTGTGGTTGGGAAGGTCTATAATGTTAGTTCCTTGTTTGGGAAATATGGGAATTGGGTTGAATGTGATATATTATATCCATGCCATAGGAAATTCACCCTTGTGGATTCATAGCCCCAACCTGGGGGTGGCCTCTATGATAGAGTGCCTACAGTTGGGTGGAACATTCTTTGTTTTTGGCCAATTGGTGAAGAATCCAAATCAAGATAAGTACTTTTTCTTGTTGGTCATATTTATTATTTATTTTTGCTATGAGTTACTTGATGATAATAAGTAATTTGACAAATTAATATGTTTTAATTCATTTTGTAAAGCATTAAAGTTTGTTTGAATGTCTGTGTGCATGCATATTAAAGGAATGGATTTGGATAGGTGTTGCATTTGATTTATATGTTCTCATAGTTTAAAATAGTTATACCATTGAATGCCTTGATTTCACGTGAGTTTGCATCAATGGTGTAATTAAGTTGTTATGAAGTACCTCATCCCTTCAATAGTATTATAGAGGGGGTTGGGTATGCTACACCCAGACCCACCTTGGCCATTCCAACCACCCCAACACTACAAGGAGAACACCTTGTAGTGGAGGTTTTTACGAAACCTCCTCGAAAAATTTGTCCTTTCTTTGTTTATAGCAGAGGTTGTTAGTGGAGGTGCGAGGACAAAGATTTTTGCGAAGGTTTTTTTACCGATGCACCTATAAGGAACATATGCCCTGATGCACATATAAACATGACGTCCAAGTGCTTAAATGTTCGAAAGCATTGTCATGCATTGTAATAAAAAAAAAACAAGCATTAAATAAAGCGCCCTAGTGTTGTTGAACATTATGACCCGGTGTGTATCCATGTCCTCAAGTGCATCGAGGTAGGGTAAATAAAAAAAAATTACCAAACCATTTTTCATTATTACACTTCATCCTGTGCTTCCAAACTCACAAGCACACCCTGTTTGTGGTGCTCTACAATGAGTTCAATAGCTCCACTGGTAGATTCCACACATTTCCAAATTTTGGAAATTACCATGAATTTTCATTTCCTCTCAATGGTGGAACCATGCCTCCTTGGGAGATAAGAGTCCACGTAATTTTTTTATGACCTTCCTGTTTGTATTTTTATCTAATTAAAATTTGAATTTGGCTTCAAATTTGGCCATTTTTTTTCCAATTCCACATGGTGTGTCTGAGTGCTTCGGCTTATCTCGAAGTAGTGCATAAATGCATATTAAGCATCACCACCGATGTGTAGAATCTAAAAGTATGCATCGGTAGTGTTCAAAGAAAAGAGCCTATTTTAAAAAATAACATAGTGGTGTGTCTTTTGTGACGTCTTGTTAATGATGCATTATAAAAGATAGTGCACCGCTAACCAACATGTCAATGCTCTGGGAACACTAGAGAATCGAGATGTTCAATTCAACAAAGTGCACCGCTAAATTTATATCTCATAAAATTTAGTGTAGCAGTGCATCCATGTTAACCAAATGCACCAATGTTGTTAAGAGAACCACATCGGGGAAAATAATGAATGACTTGGCATAGCAAATCATCTTGTAGGATACCCCATTACCGGTTCTCTATACAACACAATGCACTGCTAAAAAAAAAATTGGTGCACCAATAACACGGTAGCACTAGTGAATTCATATTAATACATTGTGTTGCTTAATTTGCAATAAAACAATTTAACCTAGTGGTGCCACTAGGTCCAACAAACTCACTGTTGTGTAAAGAGCACAACACCAAGCCGAATATTTCACAATCTAGTAGCACGGTGTGTCTTATGGGACACACCACTAATATACATGGTGGTGCGACAATAAACGTGGACCACCGGTGTGTAAACTTTAACAATACGCATTGGTGTCATTCAAAGAAAAGCATTGTGATAAAAAATTTAAAATAAACATAGTGGTGCAAATTCTATGACGCCCCCTCATCGGTGAGTTTTAAAAGACAACACATCGCTAAACAAAATGGAATTTCTCCAATAACACAACAGCACCAATGCATTCATATTAACACATTACACCACTTAATTTGCAATCAAACAATTTAACCTAGTGGTGCCCTTAGGTCCAACAAACGCACCGGTGTTGTAAAGAGTATGACACCAAGCCAAATATTTCACAATGTAGCAACATGGTGCGTCTTATGGGACACACCGCTAAAATACATGGTGGTGTGACAATAAATGTGGACCACTAGTGCATAAACTCTAACAATATGCATCACTTTCATTCAAAAAAAAGTACCACGATAAATTTTAAAAATAAACATAGTTGTGTCTTTTGTGACGCCCCATCACAGATGCGTTATAAATGACAATGAATCATTAAACAAAATGGTGGTTCTCTAATAACATGGTAGCACCAATGTGTTCATATTAACACATCGCACTGCTTAATTTGCAATAAAACAATTTAACCTAGTAGTGCCCCTAGGTCCAAAAAACGCATCGATGTTGTAA
Source organism: Picea engelmannii (assembly GCA_009831015.1). Taxonomy (NCBI): domain Eukaryota; kingdom Viridiplantae; phylum Streptophyta; class Pinopsida; order Pinales; family Pinaceae; genus Picea; species Picea engelmannii. The sequence goes on from ML815301.1 coordinate 57,447, forward strand.
AGTGTTATGTTCCAAAATTCTTAAAATATTATAACAAAACATAAGTACACACCATGTACAAAATGTGAGCATGGAGCACAACTCCAAGATTGATAAGTTACATAATAACTCCTTAAACAATAGGAGAACCTCCTCCACATAACCAAATACATTTATGCATCACAATTCATGTGTCCACAATAATGAATACATGATCTCTATAAATACATATTCACAAATGCACAAGAGCCCCCTTTACTATTAGGTTGACCCTATTACATATATATTTACACATTACAAATACATTTAGTCCCATATATGCACCCCTTGGGTTCATATCATATACATTTAACCCTATATATTTCCCCTATGGATCATAACATAGTACCCTCCTTCAAAAGGCTTTGGATTTCAAATGAATGTTTGCTCAAAATATCATAACAGAACACAGAACATAAGTACACACCATGTACAGAATGTGAGCGTGGAGCACAACTCCAAGATTGATAAGTTACACAACAACTCCTTAAACAATAGGAGAACCTCCTCCACATAACCAAATACATTTATACATCACAATTCACATGTCCACAATAATGAATACATGATATCTATATATACATATTCACACCTGCACAAGAGGCCCCTTTACTATTAGGCTAACCCCATTACATATATATTTACACATTACATGTACATTTAGCCCCATATATGGCCCCCTTGGGGTCATATCATATACATTTAACCCTATATATTGCCCCTTTGGGTCATAACATAAAGAGGATGACACGAGGCCGAAAATTTCACAATTTAGCAATACGGTGCGTATTATGGGATGCACCGCTAAAATACATGTTGGTGCAACAATAAATGTGGAGAACCAATGCACGATAGTAAAAATACCACATGACAATGTTGTTTTTATGATATAGAGCACGGGTGGCGATGTGTACTTACAGTTTTAGGTGCACCGATTACTTTTCTACATTTTTTTGCAAACATAAATTATTATTTGCTTTTGTTAAATATAAGTTATTTATATATGTGTGTGTTTTATAATTTCAATTTGTTTTATCTATATACATATGCCTAAAAGTATGTGTATGTGAATTCGAGACGGTGACGATGAGAGGAGAAGGAGCAGCAACAACAACATTAGGTTAAAACGTACACATTTGTATATGAATGGGAGGCCTAAGAGAGGGAGAGGGAGTTGTTCATTCACCTTATTACACCACAAACACGTGCCCTTTTGAGGGATGTTGACCTTCTTAAGTTTTATGAGGAGGGTACATCCCTCAAGGGGAAATCTTCATTGTTAGAGCAGTTAATCTGTTGTTGGGATCATGGTCGACAAGCGCTCAAGATCAATCTTGATCTATGGTATCAGCACATGGAAGAGGATGTTTATTTCATCGCTAGGTTGTCTAGGAGGGGGGAGGTTTGGTCCCAGTTCCCTGATCTACTGCCTGGTGTTGCAGGAAAGACCCAATTGGCAGATGTGTAGAAATATGTCAGTGCGAACATTATTTTCACTTCAGGATTCTTGGATCCTGGTGGTCAAATGAGAATCAGTTCATTTCATAGAGAGGAGGTTATGTTATTGTGTCTTATTATCGTGACATTGTCACACTTTACCTCTGATGGGAATCACGTTAGTTTCCCTTTTATGCATTATGTAGATATTTTAGTGCAAAGGCCTTGATTGATTAGCTAGACGAATATTTTCTTGAGACAGTTGTGTTTTACGTTGGATCGTTGACGTGTCACTTTAGATGGAAGGAGATTCTTCCCATTCGCGTCACAGTTATTTGCATTATTTTTTGAGATGGTTCATGCCACTCAACCAGAAGTACCCCACTTTCCTACTAGGCCTATGTTTGATGCTCATATGTGAATGTGGGGGCATTTGTTTCCTAAGAGGGGCCAGTCAGAGTTTCCATGTACTCCGATCAGTAGGGGGTTATGTGATTTTTTTACTGGAAAGGACAATCTTGTCCTCAATCTTGTACAATAATCGTATGTGGGGATGGATTGGAGAGGATTTCCAAACATCCTATTTACAGTAGACAAGCCACCAGGTGAGAGAGGTGATATTATCATTATGTTTTTGATAAATCTAGTTGCATATTTTTATTTCTTATTTAATGCACATGTAATTTATTGCAACATTTTATTTCAATTATCCGATTATTATTATCTATTGTTTTGCATATATTGACACATATGATGGGGA
>ML815301.1:59761-99015 GCA_009831015.1 Picea engelmannii
ATAGTAAAACATCTTGTCATCAATCATGACGCATCATCATCAAGGTTAAGTGGTTCATCATCATAAAAATCCAGATCACTTGCGAGCAAGTGTCCTCAAAGAATAAGTTTTGTCAGTGCGCCAGAGCGGGATGTTACAGATACATCAAGTTCAAAAATCCCTAGCTGAGGTCCTTCAAGTCCGATCTTGAGCCTGTGATTCCATAGGCAGTTTCTTGGCCTTCCTATACCATCACATGGCCTTCCTTAGTGAATTCTTATTCTCCCTTTTTAACTAGGAAATCTCTTCTTGAAATCTGATACTATGGTCCTTCAAAAATACATTTTTGTTTTTAATGAAGTCGTCTACAACTGTCATCTCCCAGATTTTTCTTTTCAGTCTACCAATCCTCTTATCCTTTCCTGTTGAGTTGTCAACACCAAATAATTCATCCATTGAATTTTCTCCTAAGATTTCATTTACATGTAAACTGCCTGATTGGATTTCCTTAACAACTTTCATGATCGTTGGGTCACCATGCAGGTCATTATGCTCTTCAAACAGCTCACACACAATTATCATTTCATCAAGAGTCTTTGAATGCTTTTTCTTGGGAGGGGTCTTGAATATTACCTCTTTCTCTGTTGTTCTCTGAGATTAACTTGATTCTCCAGCGAATCTGGTGGCTCGACTCCTTGTCATTATTGGTGGAGTAGGTGTTAATGAAACTCCCATATTTCTCTGTGATTTCGGCTTCGTTATGCTTGAGATAAACTGAAAGTATTTGTCTCCTTCCTCAAACTTGGGGTTAGGTTCATGGTCTTCGTCCATTCCTGACTCCTTCTCTGCTTCCTCAGGTTCCTTGGCTTCTTCACATTCTTCTTCGGCCTCCTTAGACTTCTCTTCATCCCCTTCAAGATTCTCTTCGGCCTCTTCATATTTTGTCCCCACTTCCTCGGGATCATGTTCCCTTTCAGCTTTTTGAACTTCTCCAAACTGGTTTCGAGCTAGGAAAGTCTCCCATGTATCATTTTTCTTCTTGAGCTCCTCCAAAACCAATAGTTTCATGAGGCTGTGATGATGCAGGTTTCACTCCACGTGTAGAGTTTCCTTTGTGTCGTGGCTTCCATCTTGGTCAATAACTTCCATAAAAAGAAGGTCAAGTTAAGTTTTTGTCCCTTAAAGTGCAATAGGAGCCTGATATCGTAAAGGAAGGTCAAACTAAAGCAACCCTCACACATAATATAATTTTGTAGCACGTTTATAGGTTATGATATATCCTTTTTAACAGGAAATGTGTTGTCCTCTTAGACCATTATGTCTTTATGTTAGTCGGCTTCAGGAATAGAGCCCAACTCGATTTCTCTACTTGCCTTCTTTTGAAATAGCATTCGTCGTCTTGAGGGAGCTATGTTTCCTATGCAATGGAGTCTTTTGAGACCATGAGCTCCAAATCCCCAATAATTTCCTTGCTTCCATCGAACCCTGGTGTAAATGCCTTGGTAACTTATATGTTGTGCCCACTTATTTTAGGAAGAAAGGAAACCAACATGCTTTCTCTATTTTCCTCCTACATTTTGGGTAGGCTTCCAGTAGCTCAGCCTTGTCTGGTTTGATTTAGACTATTTTCTTCATCCTTCTTCAAGGAAAGAGATGCAGGGTTTTATTTGGAGATATTCAACTTAGTCTACAAAAGGAGGATTTTTCACAATATATCGGCAAATGAGGTCGAAACGAAATTTGATGGTAAATCGTGATCATGACGATTTAATCATCGTGATCTAATTTAACAGTTCACATAGGGTAATGATCATGATGCCAAATCAAGTAATGGAAAGGTGGTCGATTCGGTGCATGTGCGATGGTTCAGGGTGATAGGATCATAGTTGGCGCAATTAGATTCAAAGGTTCCCATAGTAATTAGAATTTCCAAATTTAATGAAAAAAATAAACATTAATACCTTACCCAAGCTTACAATTACCTGGAATTACCTTACCGCTTGGTTGGACCAGTCTTGTTGAACCATACCTCTTATGACAGTGTTATGATTTTTGGTACAAGGAGTTTTATTCTGGATTGGAATTTTAGGAGAAGACTCTATATCTAATTTTGGTAGCAATACATGGTGTACTCATGGTGTCACATTGTTCCTGTACTAGAATGGATATCCTTTGTCCTTCATCAATCACCAGAAATTATATAGCATATGTAAGAATTAGAACCATTGTATGCAAATAACTCTCGCAATGAAAATGTTATTGGATCGAGAACATGCAAAAGAATAGGAATAGGAACACTGCTACAAAAAATTTGAATACTAAATGTTTCATGCTTGCTCTGGTTGAACTGCTACAAAATATTTTTCCTTACCCACTTGTGTACATTTCTTTCCATGTGAATAAATTTCTTGAAGTCGAACATGGAAGGGAATCGTTGGATTACCAACCATTAATGGATGTTGTTAACCAATGTGAGACTACTCACCAATAATGTCAATGAGCATCAAGGTACTCCAATGCATATTGTTAAGTACGAATGGATGTGTTGAAGTCGAGTTACTTGTAGGATCTGGCAGTGAGGGGTCGTTGATGCATCCCCACTACCGCCAACGAGAGAATTTGTCATTAAGGCATACAAATATCAAAGAATTGTCATAATCTCTTATCTTGGAGCCCATATAAAGAGTTGAATTCGATGGGATTATATTGTTGGAAGAGGGCCTTAATGAATCCCCCATCATCCAATGTGAGAACCATAAAAATAATTGAAGAATTTGAAAAATTTGAACCATTATAAGATAGAATTTTATTTGGGAACCTTACCAGCTAGGAGTTTGGTTTTCAAGTAAGATTTCGGCTCAGCTACGCCAAAATTCTTGGTTTTCACAACTGAGCATTATTTTGTCTTTACTTTTTATTGTTATTTTGTTTATTTATTTATTTATTTTGTTTTATTGAGAATGGAATAACTAAGAAGAGGAAGGATTTGGGGAAACCCCCTCACCTACCATATATAATTTAACTTTCTCCATGGTATCCTTGACAAACTCCCCTTTATATTTTGGCTTTTGATATAACTTGAGCTTGTGCCCATTAACCAAGACGGAGACCTTCTCATCATTTATAGTTTAAATCTTTACAGATCCATTATCGAAGAAAAATTCAATCTCATAAGGGCCAAGCCAAAAGGTATTAAACCTTCCTTTGAAGTCCTTGGATCTAGAGTCGAACAAGAGTACCCAGTCACCTACCCTGAACTGTTTCTTCTTAATGAATCTAGCATGCCACTTTTCCCTTTGTTGCTGGATGAGATAAGTATGTTGGAATCTTCCTAATGCATTTCATCCAAATCATTGAGTTGAAGAATTATTTCCTTTTGTGCCTTGGTCAAGTCCATCCCCATTTTTGTTGCCATTCAGAATGTTTTGATATGAAATTCTATGGGAAGAATAACCTATTTCCCATACACTAACTCATATGGGGAAAAAACATTAGTACTCCTCCATGTTTTCATGTAATCCCACAAGGCTTCTAGAAGTCTGCCTACCCAATCCTCCTTGTGTAGCTACACTGTCTTTGTCAGAATTCCTTCCAAAACCTTATTTTTCGATTCCACATGCCCATTGGCATGTGGTTGATATGGGGAAGATTCCATGTGCTTAATGAGATACTTTTGAGTAATTTCATGTACCAACTTAGATGTAAAATAAGTCCACTAGTCAGTAATAAATTCTCTCGGTACCCCGAAATGAGTAATGATATCTTCAAATATGAAATCCGCTACTGATCCTTTTGTTATTATAAATAAGGCCTTTACTTCCACTCATTTTGTAACATAGTCGATGCAAACTAAAATGTACTTCCTACCCTTGGATGTGGGGTTGATTGGCCCTATGAAGTCCAAGACCCATTTTTCAAAGGTTCCTATAAGGCCCATTTTTCAAAGGTTCTTATAAGGACTTGCGGCTGAAGTGGCATATCATCTACTTGAACTAGACAACCTATCCTTTGGAAATTGTCACATCCTCAGACATACTTCTTGACATCTCGAAAAATAGTAGGTCAAAAGTAGCATGAGTGGAGGATCTTCTAGGTTTCCATTCGATCTGAAAAGTTACCCTTGCAAGGTTCATCGTGGAATGCTTTGAGGATGTCAAACATCTCATCTTCTCTCATGTCAGGACTAGTGTAAAAGAGATCCCCTTTAATCTAGGAGTATGGAGCACTCATTTTGACAATCCTTCTCTTTTCCTTGGGTGAGAAATGAGGTGGCAACTTTCTTGTAGTAAGATAATTCGCTATGTCTATGAAACATGGTGAATTATTAGATATAGCAAATAGATTTTCATCTGGAAAATTGTCATCAACAAGGATATTCTCATCTTTATTATCAAGCTTAGAGAGGAAGTTTGCTACTTGATTTTCCTTACCTGGTCGGTCCATAATGATGATGTCATATTTATGTAGTAGTAGCATCCATCTCATGATTATTCCATTTGTAATAGGTTTGTTCATCAAGTACCCACTGGTAGAGTGGTTAGTAAGAATAAATACTTCATAAAATGTGATGTAATGCCTAAATTTATTAATTGCATAAACTACTGCAAGGAACTATTTTTCAGTCATAGTGTAATTTAATTCAATCTGAGCTAAATTATTGCTTATGAAATAAATAGCATAAGTTAAGAGATTTCCTTTTGACCCAGTACAACTCCTATGGTTGAATCTGATGCATCGGTCAAGATATGGAATGGAAGGATCCAATTCGGTCCTCTAAATACTGGGGTTGGGGAGAGTTCCTCCTTAATTATATCAAAGGCATGCTGACATTCATTGTCCTAATAGAACCCAACATATTTTGTAAGAAATTTGAATAGGGGCAGGGCTATCTTCAAAAAAAAAATTACAAATCGTCGATAGTAGCCTGCATGCCCTAGGAAGCTTCAGAGTCCCTTTCAATTAATCGAAGGTAGCATGTTAATAATTACTTTTTTTTTTGGATCTATCTTTATTCCTGCAATTGACACATGGTGACCTAATACGATTTCTCTAGTCATTATCATAAAACATTTATCTTTGCTTAATGCAATATTTGTCTCTCTACATCTTCTCAAAACTTTTTTGGGATCACTTAAAGCTTCATCAAAAGAATCACTTGTCACAGTAAATTCATCCATATATATTTCCACACAATTATGTAACAAATCAGAAAAAATACCATGTATCGCTCGTTGAAATGTAGTCAGTTCATTGCACAAACCAAAGGGTGGTACCTTGTAGGCATATGACCTCTAAGGACATGTAAACATTGTCTTGTCCAGGTCTTCTGGAGCAATGCAGATCTATTTATATTCATTGAACCCCTCTAAGAAAGGAAAGTATTTATTTATAGCTAGTGTGTCCAGAACCTGGTCAATAAAAGGTAGGGAGAAATGATATTTTAGGGTAGCCTGTTTAACTCCCTATAGTCTATGAATACCCATCATTTCTCGTCCTTTCTAGGAACGATCACTAATGGAAACACCCACTGACTGTCCGAGATGGGATAAATGAAACCAATGTTCAAATTTTTTTGCAGTTCAACTTTCACCATCTCCTTCAAGGATGGATTTGTTCTTTTATGTGGCTATCTGACAAGAGTGGCATATTTTTTTAATATAGATGTGGTGGATGCATGTGTTTGGGTGAATGCCTTTCATATTGGTATATTCCCATGCAAAGGTTTCTAAAAGGTTTCTTAAAACCTGGATTAATTTCTCGTTATGTGTATTATCTAAGGCATAATTTATGTTTAATGTTTTCTCAAGGAAAATTTCAACAGTCTTCTAATCAGATTCAAAAATTGAGTGTATAGGTAATATCGATGAAAAAGTAGAGGATAGTTCCTCGTCGATGCAATTCTATTGAAAAAAAATTCAAGAAGACAATCAATAGAAGTTTGAATGTGAGATGATGATTTCCCCCCAAAATACTGCAGTAGATCTGGATTAGTGATGCAATGATTAACAAATTCTCATCAATATTTTCCTTAAGGCTCAAGGCTTGTGCAATAGCAAGAATAGTTTGAACAAATTCATCATTGTTGTCTTCGTCAATCCATTGTGTACATTCAAGTTTAGTTGTTGGTCTATAAAGGGGGTATAGGGTAATTTATTTTGTCTTAGTGCCATGTGTAATTTTCATATTCTCAAACCTACAATTGATTAAAGCATCAACTATGGCTAGCCATTGTCTTCTGAGGATCAAAGGATTTCCACCTAGATTGGTTTTGGGTTGTATGACATAGAAATGTGTTGGGTACGCCCATGATTCCAGCGAGACAATCACATCTTCTAAAATACCCTCTGGCTTAATTTTAGATCGATCATCCAGTTCAAACACAATGGGTGTAGGGAGGAGATTATGAAGTCTCGATTGATTTAGTGTCTCTAATGTCATTACTTTATGGCTGCACCCAAATCGATTAGGGTGTTTACAATAGGAGTCTTATTAATAAAGACTATGAATATAGGGTTCCCATGGTCCACATATTTTTCTGTAGTGATTTTAGTGGACATGAGGCTCGCCAATCTCCCTATGAGTTGGATGGTTGGGGGGTCCTTTTTTTCATCTACCAGTATTTTCAATGCATAAGTCTCTAATCGTTTTAGTGTAGATGGGGATGCCTTTTATTGCTTGTATAAGAGGTATCTTAATACAAAGGTTCTCCAGTTCTTAAATCAAGTTGAACTCGGAAGGTGTAACTGGTTTTTCCAGTGCCAACCTCTCTGGAAAAGGTGGTTGATCAGACTGTAATAATTGTTCCTTCTAAGAACCAATCTGTGGGGATCTTTAAACTTGAGACTGACTCTAAGATTTAGATGGTAATGGAGTTTGAAAATTTTCATATTGGATAGGAATCTCTTCTTCTTCGTTTTCTTATACAAATACTGAGGGTTTTGGGTTAAGAACTTTCCCTGATCTCGGGTGAATTTCCTACAGTGATACATGTGTGATATCATACGTGGGAAAGGTTTGCAGATAAATTCCATACATGGTCTGAATTGGCTTATTATTATTAGGATTTGGGATAGGTTGGGAAAGAATTTGGGTTGGACATGCAGGGTTTTGAGGAGATGGTAATGAAAGTTGTTGTGGTTGGTTGATTTGTTGTTGAGGAGCTTGTGAGGGGTATGTATATGGTGGTCATGATAAGGAAAAGTAGTTGTGCCATCATAAGACGGACCACACCAACCCCACTGCCAATTTTGTGGTGGACTAGGATGAGGTGGCCAATGTTTCCATGGAATAGGAATGCTTCACATCTAATTATGAGAATAAGGAAATTGAGATGGAGATTTTTAAGCCATACCTGAAGGTCATTTCCATGGTTTTTTTGGTGCCATCGCATGCAATGAAGTTGAGGCTCCTTTCTCTCCATGATATATTTCCTTGATTTTTAGTAAGGAAGGAAATTCCTTGGTGACATGGGATTCCTCGCAAATGCCACAAGTTTCAACGTTGTCCAGTGGGAATTCCTTCCAAGGGTGTTTCTATCAGCACTTGGGGAACAATATGGATAGAGATTTTTCCAAGGATTCCTTCTTCTTAACCTGCAAAACATCAAATTGTGAACTCAAAGAGATGAGAATATCAGTTTTAAATTTTCAAACATGTTGTCGATTTCATCCTTTGTAACCCATGTTCCTGCAACATATTTTGTGAACCTAGAAGTGGCATCTTTGGAGCTTCTACCAGTCTTGGAGTTTCCTCTCGAATATCGCTTTCATAAATCACAGACTTCATCGTATGGTAGCTGAGAAATGTCACTTGATCCCATTATGTTGAGAACTTTCAAGCATTCATTCCTTATGCCTCTTAGTAGAATTGTTCTCATTGTTTCTTTGTTTAGTTGGTTTTGTTTCGATCTTTGAAGGTTATACTGAAATCGCTCCACGTAGTCCTACAAACTTTCATCTTCTTTCCGCATCATTTTGAAGAGTTCTTCTCTATGTTCTTTGCCTTTGCAATAGTCTTGGTATTTCTTCATAAATACTTTCTTCATCTCATCCCAAGTTTGAATGTTATCCCCACCGAGGCACATAAACCATTAGAGGGTTGCACCCTTTAGGGTGGCATGAAACAATTTCAACTTCTGGGCATTACTAGAGTAATCATAGCTTCTACAAAGCACATCAAACTCAAATAGGAATGCATCGGTATCTTTTTTGGCCAAACCATGAAAATTTGGTAAGGTAGATGGGGGATGTTCTTCATTTTTGTTGTTCCACCGGGATCTCTGATTGGGAATTCAAAAGTGACCTTCTCCTCCTATATGTTGCATATTACTTCTTCATCTGCCATCTCGTACCACAAAATAATAGGTTTCTCTTTGTGCTACAAATGCTTCAAAGGTTGTTGCTACTATTTCTAGGTCTTGAATCATATTGGTTTGGAATTTGATGTCAAGTTGTCCTTCTACAATGGGAGTAAGCATTGCCTCTGATGTGGGAATATCTTCATTGACTGGTTCAAGTATAGGAACTTTCTTGGGTTCCCCAACTCTTATTCTTGAAGTTCCTCCAACCTTTCCTATCAAGGGGTTAGTATAAAGGGTGGTACTCGCAACACCATTGGATGGGGCAACAAGGTTGGGTTTCTTTTGATGATTTTTACCTCTAGTGCCCTTAGGCTTATTCATACAGTCTTTATCATTCTAGAAATTAAAAATACTAAAATTTCCAACATGACAAGGGCCCGTGGAGACTCACCAAAGTATTCTATGTAGGATTTCACCTCTTGTCTTGTTGCTTCCACCTTCCGAATCGAAAATGTCAGTCCTGCAAAACTAAAAGAAACAATTTCACACACTCTTGAGATTAGCTCCTTCGGCGCTTCCCTGGCAATGGCACTAAAATGTCAGACGAATTATATAACAATTTGGTACATTAATTATCAATCCATCTTTGTAGACTTACGAAGCACCAGGCACAATATATGCAGAACAAATTTCAGAGACACCATTCTAATGAGCTATGAAAAAAATTCCAATATGGTTTCTCTCTAACAGTGGACATTCTAAGGTAGGATTACAGGTTGGATATAGATTTTTATAACCAACAGTACTTTATTGCATCCACTCTTCCAGGTAGATTGACAACCATTAACCAAAACAAAAGCAACAGAATAAAAAATTAATGCATGTGACCAATGCATTTATCATGAGCAATTGTTGAGCAATGAAGAATGGAAATCGTCAATTGCATTAATCTACAACCCTGGACAATTCTTGTCCTGAGAATCACAAGTTAAATTGTCAAACAATCAAGCATGAACCTTCATGTTTGACAAGCATCAGCTAAACTACAATCCTAAATAAACTGCAACATTAATTAACTATGTTCACTACATAATCCTATTAACTGTCCACACGAATCAAACTTAACGAATTGACATTCGTAACGAAATTACAATTAATTATAATGCAAGGAAATAAAATAAACAAACTAGGGCGCTACTTGTAAGATGAAGGGGGATCTGCCTTCCCTCAGAAGTATGCATGCTTACACGCTTATGAATACATAAACTCAACAGATAAATGCGCATAAACTAGTTTTTTATATTCCAAAATCAACAAAGTACATAAATGTTGAACATAGTATGATATGTTTCCCTTCTTAATGTTATTATTAGTCTATTGAATCATATGTTCGAGCATGAATGCCTCTGATATTTATACAATGGTATTCAAATTAAAAACTATCAGTTTTTTAAACTTACAGTCCCATGCAATCTATTAAGGATAGTCGGGACATTACAACATTAGCTTCAACCAAACCAATTCGGAAAACAAAATCTCGTAACAAGTCATATTGTTATGATTTCATGACTAAAGGCATGAAATCGCAACAGACTCAAGCGCACTATAGGAATTGGTTGGATCGTTGACCAGAAATAGCACTCCTACTGTTGTAGTATTGGCCAAGTTCGATATTGGATGTCCACGCATACATTATTCTCTACAGAACCCATATCTTTGAATCAGCTGGAACGAGTGGCAAATATCTCAATTGTTGAGGCAGTTATAGGAGTTGTTCAATGAACTACAGGAACCTTCTAGTAATTTCGTTAACTTGAGCAATTAAATACATTTCATTCATTAAACAAGGAAAAATGAAATACTTAGGCCAAGACAATTACCTTTGAGTCAAAACTGCATATTGAGGCAAAATGATAAAAAAATATGTCACTATAGGGTAATAGGATGGCAAATGGCAAGGTAAATAGTTACGACAAGGTCATGTAGACTGTACCAAAACACATCAAAACAAGGACCCTACATATATTTTAATTTTTCCAAAGATTTATTAATTTATATTATTCAACTATTATAATATATTAAATTTAAAATATTAAATATAAACAATAATAATAAATTTTGATCTATACACTTTCGATGAAATGGTTTCACATTTTTTTACTCTATTAATAACTTTATGAATCTTCTATTAAAAAAGTAAAAAAGTATGTAAGTATTAGTTGAATCTTCTATTAAAAAATATGTTAAGTATTGTATTTCGTTGATTTTGTATTAAAATTTATGCAAATATTGGATTTGGTTAATGAATGAACAAATTAATTTGAATAATTACTCCTATGAAATGTTATTTTTCATCCATTTTAATGATAACGTTATAATAATCGTTCATTAATTTTATAATAGTTATATTTAAAAAAAAATATTATTTAAAAAATATAATTAATTAAATTTAAATTATTAAATATGTAAATGAAATCATTAATAATAATGAATTTCAATCTTTGTCTTCCATGGTGTCAATCTATATTCAAGCTTTGTAAGGTTGGATTATGGAGAAGGAAAACTTTAGAGGCTAAACTTCATGATTTGTGTTGTTTTCTTCTAAAAATAATTTGCTAATTTTTTATTATTATTATTATTATTCACCAAAATTTTATGCGATAAAATTATTTTATTCTAAAAGTTGTCAATATTTTCTAAAAGATATACAAATACTTAGAAATTGGAATACTTTTACAAAAATAACACCAAACATTTTATAATTAGTATTTTAAGAATTAGTAAAATTGACAAAGGTTTCTATACTTTTAGATAAGTATGGATCCCTAAACTTATCCTTAATTGTGAATAGGCTCTAGAAAAATATTCTTTTACAATTTCCATTTCCTTCCTGTATTGACATGTATTTCAAGGAGAATGTAAAAACAATGATTAATATAAGTTTATATGTTTAGAAAATTAAAGTATGGAGTGGAATAGGCAAAGGCCATGATAGTTGCACTAGTTAAGGTTGGGAATGCCATCGAAGTTGGTGATGCCAACACAACAAGTGTGATTCTAGAACTAATATATGTTGCAAGAAATTATTTTCTTGGAATTGTCCTTAGAAGTTCCATCAAAGTAAAGTATATATTTATTTGAATTTTGAATTTTTTAAACAATAATAAAAAAATTGAGGTTTGATTTGTTAATATCATCGTTCTTTTACATAAAATATACTTTAAAAATAAATATTTACTATTGTATTATATGAATATGTCACCAACTTTGTAATATCTCAATTAATGCTTAGTAATTCAAAGGTTAACATAAACATATGTTAATACAATACAACATAAATTTGTTATAATAAACAATAAATATGACAATAAAAATATATCGAAAACACATCTTATGTATGTAATATTTAATGTATTTTCCATATGGTGGTTGTAAATGGTTGTTAACTTTTCATATCCAACATTATAAAATGAAGAAAAAAAACATAATTGGCCATTATAGATACCCATAATAAAATGACACGTCCACAATATAAATGTCAAAACAAAGCATTTACATATAAGTCTTCGCTGCCATCACCTCGATTATCTTCCTCGCTTGGCATTATAACATTGTTGTTCTCAAAAAGATGTTTTGATCTCGGATCATGTCTCACTACGAACCACCAATCCCCATCCAACACATATGGGTAAAAAACACTTGGTTGCAATGTTTTGGGAAAACATAAAGCTCCTTAGTTTCAACCCACATTTTTTTAGAGTTAATAGACAACTATTATGAGCTTAGTAATTTGTGAAGGTTAAAAGAATATTAAATCAAATTAATTTTATATTAATATTTAAAAATATAAAAAATATTAATTAAACTCAATAAATAAAATAAACAAAAGTCCTTATGTAGACGTTATAGGGCTTAGTCCCCGTCTTTGATGTAATGATTGTAACATGCAACCAACCACTTTATAAAACAAATGTCAAATTAAGCAAAACATTTACATTAGTTCGATTAAAAATCCAAAAATACAATTTCTCAATCATCTTTATCTTACACCCCAAGGGGACGTCTAAAGGTAGACCCAATGCAAGGTGTTTTTACAAGCGGTAGGTGGTCTACGAAATCTATAGTTTATTAAAAACTCCTCACCATGAGACAAACTATGTATTGCATGCACAACAACAAATTTGGATGCCTTCCTTTTCATACAGAACTCTTTGTCATTGGAGTGTTCCTCAAAGGAACAATTTGCACTAAATAATGAGGACTTACAACTATTTATGAACCCTGCAATGTTCCCGAGTCCGTTGACGATCATCGATATGTAATAGGTTTTTCCTGTTAAAGTTTCCAAAGGCATAACCATTCATGCACATACTATACATGGAGATGTTATGTTTGTATTTAACAATATTCAAGTAATCAGACCGACTATAAAGAGGACCACAATATGGCATAAGTGTTATTGATTATTTGGGAGTAATGGATATATGTGAAAGGATAAACAACCCAGGATTTGCAACATCTATTTTAGATTTGGAAATCATATAACTATTACCAAAAAAAGAGAATTTGGTTCCAACATCGGGCATGAGCATGGAAGACAGCGAAGCGCCATACAAAGCTCGATTGTAACTGATTTGGTATTTACTTTGCATATGGATAGGAATAGGGAAGTGATCACTACCTTCCAACAATTGAACAGACTTTGGTGTGTACTTGGTCATTTTTTCTTTTAGCTCATACAACTTTTTGGATCTCCCAGTAGAGATGTTTTGGGTAGTATTGATATCATACTTTGGCTCACTAGAACTCTTTGTTGACTCAACAGAAGGAGACAGGTTGTCCAATTTAGAACAAACTTAGTTGATCTGACTTCCAACTTTTCAAAAAATGAGTATATGGAAGTGTTCCTATGTGTCTTTTCTATATCACATATTGGATTCTTAACCACTATGAGAGGTATTAGACCATCAACTTTGGGTAGTCAATCATTAATATAATGGGACAGTGTGACACGTCAAGGGTTCTTCTTCAACTCTTTACATTTTAAACATCCACGTACTACCATCGTTTCATAAAAGAGATCCAATCCGACATGTCATAAAATAGATTCAATTCACAATGTAATACCGTTGACCCAGGCTACATGTTGCTGGAAGATGGCATCTTATAATTGGCAGGGTAAAACAACTGTCATTTTCATCAAACATTTGCCTGCAATATATTTCTTCTGATAAAAGCTTGCAAAATTTTTGGACTAGTGGAATATCTTGTGCATCCAAACTCGATCCAGAATCATGATTCTACAAAATTCAATGAACAATTATTCAAATGCATGTGCATAAATGACATAAATTCAATTAGATAAATGAATTATAAATAAAATCTAGACTTACTTCAAACAATGGGGGAGAAGTTGACAAAATTGCAACGATATGGAATGATTTGGAATCTAAATAATTGGTTATTTGATATTATAACATTTTTCCCTACATTTGAGCCAAAATTATCATCAATATGCAAATGAATTCTTAAAAGAAAGTTTGGGGAGCATAGAACACTCTAACTTCAAACAAAATTTCGAATGGATTTTAAAATTTATCAATGCTCTTAATTAGTTACAAGCGCATTGGTGTGTCTATATATAATAAGGCACTTGTGCGCTAAATTATGAAAAGCACGGAAGCATCACCTTCGTTAATGTCTCTGCAAAGCAAAATATCCAAAAAATTTAATTATGGAGGTTTCCATTTCTATTATGTCAATGAAATTGACACCAACACGTTTATAGGTTGATAGCGCAACATGGCACCTAAAATTGTGTAGCACACTGATTGTATAGCAAAAAAAATAAACAAAATCTTAAATGTATACTTTTTCATCGATGTTTTTATATGTACAAAGTGCATCGATGTGCTTTAAAGCGCACTGATGCTTTAAAGCACATTGATGCTCTTTAAAGTGCACATGTGCACTAAACTGTATAGCGCACCGAAAAGGTATGTTACAAAAAAATAACGCTCGGGTTTATCATCAATGCGCTAAAATATAAAGCAAAAAAATGAGCGAAAATTTCGTTTTTCGAAATGCATGTGTTTATAAATGAAAACATTGTTCATTATTTCATTATTTTGGAAAAATTAAGAGGGGATATTTGTGCAAGAGAGATTTACAAGCGAAGACTTTGGAGTGGGTTGATTTTTTTGAAGAGCCAAATTTGGAAGGGATCATCGCATGCCACATACAAATCTATAGAGGAGAAATTTCAGGGATGTGATTCCATTCTATCAATCATCTCAATCATTCCCTATTTGATTCAAACTATTTTCAATGCATTCTAAAAAAATAAAAGGGTTTCATAGTTACCTTCGGTATTGGAAGCCTTAGTTTTCTTGTTATTTTTCTCAGATCTCCTCTCTATATTTCACAAGGGTATTTTTTACTTGTATATGGGGCATTTAGTATCCATTGCAATGGTACAACTCATTGCATTGGATCTCAAACCTTGTCATTGTCAGTTTTTTTTTTCAAAAAAAATAAAAATTGTAGCACGTGGTGCAAACAATACAGTAATGTCACACTGGTGTTCATATTTATGTCAACAACATCGATTAGTTTAAAATATAGATAATAATGATTTCAATATTATATTCTTATGAATTAGTTGGTGCACAATATTTAGTAATGAGCACCGATGTGTATAAGTATGTTGAGCTCACCGGGTCGTACTTTTTCTTTTCCTTTCTAATAAAATTGGGGAAAATTTTATTTAAAAACTCTGTAAGAGAACTTGTAGAAAGAGTGCTTACATGTCCAAAAATCATCCTTTTCAAAAGCAGTTAAAACAGGCTAGAAACTAACTAGACTGACCTGAAAACTAGAGACTAGCTTCAGCTTATACAAAAATCCAAAATGTCTCCCATGATAAAGTCTGTAGAACACCCCTGATATCAAAATACAAAAGCATGACATCAAGAAATTACTAAGTTGGAGGATATTTCATGTCAAACTCGAATTTTGCAGGATCTAGTGGTGAATTCAGGTCTGAAACATTCAGGTGAGGGCCAAGGGATGAGGCCTCATTCGAATTTAGTGTGATTGTGTAAGATGGTGTTGGGGAATTGGTCGTGGAATGCATCTCCTCCACTTTGAACCAAATATAAACACACTTGTCCTGGAGTTGTTTTTTCCCCTACCTATGCTCTACCAAAATCTCCAAGGCGGTAAGAACTTGTGCTAACAGATGGTTAACCTTAATTTGAAGAGCTTGCACATAATTCACTAGTTCTGATTGTTCATCTTCTGGAGGCTCTCTTCTCCAACATGCACTACATGCACTTCTCTTTGCCATGACGTGGAGCCTTACTACTATTGTTGGACCAAGGGATTTCAGAGAAACAAAAAGCAAGCACTGGACCAATGGAAAATTCTTCAATGTCTCCAAATACATCTATGTATTTCTCAGTTGCACTCCCTTTAAATTCATGTTCCATCGTGTGAGGAATTGCAGCCACAAAAGAAGAAATGCTTCACCCATCATATCCAATAAATGAGATATATGCTCACATAGAGAAATTAACTAACTTGGAGAGGTGGTATAATCATTTCCTTGCATGGATGGCATCGAATAGAGTTTGGATGACACAAAGGCCAAGAGTGGAAGGACAATATCCATACAGTTAAGTGAGAAAGAGACCATGGGGGATGATAGGGTTCGTGTGAAGAGGGAGAGAGCACTCACGCATATGGGATGGAAGGACAAAGAGTTCATATCTGGGCGAGAGGAGGGAACAATACAACAAGGGATGCCCACGTGTGACTGAAAAAAGCTTCAATGTGGCGTAAAACCATTGCCATGCCCTAATGTTATAAGATGGAGAGGAGAAGTGACAACTTGGGGTCGAGAACTTAACCTTGCAATGAGAGTGTGACTGACTCTAGGATCCCCGATCCAACCCCTGGATGGGACTAGGCTAGGAACCATGATTTGGTCATGGGATGTGATGCAAGGAGGGCTTCCCATTGACTCTGAGTGTTTCAATAGGGTCTCTAATAGCCAGATTTTATTGACCATCAACAATTACATTGATATGACAAAGGATGTGGAAAGGAGCTAGGTTATGGAAGGCATCCAACTCATCTTGAATTCTCTGAAATATAGCTCTCAATTTCATATATGTGGGTAAAGTATTCAACCTCACGTGGTTAATGACCACTTTCAAATCACTGAGGATTATGATGGAGTCTAAGCTTGGTTGACGAGTCAATTGCAAACCTTGTAGAAGTGTGTACACATATGCCTATTATTAGTTGCATGGTCGATGCTCCAAGAGAATAAAATCTCGATATGACCTCCTCGGGAGAAAATGACCCCACTTGCACCTGTTGCCCCGTATCGGGTCGTACTTTTTCATTATACACACCGAGATATTATTTTGTAAAACTATTTCATAATTTCTATATGTGATGTTTCTTGTTATTTTTTAATTTTTTGTATAGAATATTGTTGATAGAAGTTCAAGGAAAACAACTTATTGCAGCGAGCGCGATGGTAGATCATCCCAAAAAGAGAACGAGACAAGTTCTTTAAGTTTTATTTAAAATTTAATTATATATTTCAATTATCTATAGGTTTAAATTAATGATGTGTATTGGTTAACATGTGTCATGCAGAGCAAAAACTTGAAGAAACTCGATAAGATGGTTCACAACTGAGTGAAAAAGAGCGTAAAAGATTTATGGAAATGTTACAGAGAGATTAGGTGGATCGAAAGGTAATCAACATGAATTTTTTCTTTGAGTGTTTACTAAAAATGAATTTCTTAACATCAATCACTAACAAGTTTTAAACACTCAATTTCACATTTTTTTAATGTTATGCAGGGACCACCAATGAGGGAATGGATTGTCGTCCTAAGAGGATAAATATTATTAAGGATGTGAAGGATGATGACAACTTGGTCATCAGTTCAACTGGAGTGGTGCTTGAAATTAATGAGAGGAGCGAATTGTTTTACAAAACTTTGAGGGATATAGTGGAAAGAATGTATAGACGTACTTTCTACTTACAATACAAAAATCAATCCAATGACTCCAAGAATCAGGTTAATGAGAGGAGAAAATTGTTTTACAAAACTTTCAGGGATATAGTGGAAAGAACGTATAGACGTAATTTCCACTTACTATACAAAAATCAATCCAGTGACTCCAAGAATGAAGTTATACATAATCTACATGAAATGTTTCCAGAGCAATGGTCAACGAGACTTGTGAGACTTGCAATAATAAAAACTTACAATAAAAAAATAAATCATTTTTAAGGTATTATTACTAAACATGTTTTCCTATAATATGTTCCAAAAATTACCAAATTAATTGTTTTTTTTCTATATTTACTTTCATCTCCATTTAAAAAAAAATATTGTGTTTTAATTTATTTTTCAAGAAGATTATGAAAATCGCAAGCAACAAATGAGGGGAAAGCCAATACATGTCGGTAGGGATGTCCAAAAAAGTGTACAAGGACATAGTTAAAGAAATGAACATAATTGCATCACATGAGGAGGCATCCCAACAACAACGTGCATCATAGGTATGTAATTATTCATTTATTCTTTTATGTACATCGAATTTAATTATCGTAAATGCTAATTTTGAATTGCTTTGTTGCATAAAAGAATAAAAAATGGAACCCATTCAGCACTTAAGATAGGATGAGAAGGAAGAAAATGGTTGATCGCAAAGTTTGTGAGTACTTACATTTTTTACCTTACTTAAAACTTCATTTTTGTTGTGATCTTTATATTCAAATAATTAATTTACACTCGTCCATGGATGTCTTCTAATAGGTGTTAACATACAAAGAAGAGCCAACCAATGAATTGATCAACATTGGGTTAGGTGAGGGTTGTGAGTATATGTTGAAGTATCAAGGTTTAAATAAACAATTTGTAAGTAGTTATGTTGCTTAACTTCCCTTGTTTTATAATTAATGGAACGATAATAAACTCTTATATTAATTATATCAACTATGCTTTGTCATGGCATATTATACATGCAAGAAACAAAATATGGAGAGCAACCAACAAAAGAGATTATGAAACATGACATGTGCCATGACTTCGAAAGCATGTGTATTGTTTATGAAACACTCATTGCTATGGTACATTTTTATTTATTTATGAAACCATGTATATTCTACTATATATATAAATGTAAATTTACATATTACACTTGATTTCTATGTTTGTAGATGGAACATGAATGGGAGGAACATCAAAAACAAGTTGATGAAGAAAATATTAATTTTAATAACCAAAGTAGAATATCGCCTAGTGATGAAGAAATGAGGCATGCACATAGCTCGAGTGATGAAAACAATTCAAGTGATGAATGTCAATCAATATAATTGAATGTTACTGCAAGTTGTATATCTTGGAATATTTGTCTATGAAAATCAAAGATGTTGTTTAATGTACTTGACATAATGTCCCAATTACATGAGGACATGTTACCAATAAGTGTAACAATTACATATTGGTTGCATTTTGATTATTGTGGACCTTTATGTTATCCCATTGTGTATGACAATGGGTCTCTTATTCATATATAATAAAATGAGTTTCTTATTTTATTGCATTGTCGAATGTTGTAAAATTTTGTGTCATTGATTAATTAATATATGGATGGTTTACATTGTTAAAAACAATAGAGGTGTAATTCATCGGATAACGCATTAATGTAATCATTATATTAAAACGAAATAACAAAAATATAAAAACAATATTATTATAAAAAATATTTGATTTTGAGATTATTAATATAAAATTTGTAAAAAAAACAATTAATTAAAATATATACAGATCGATGCACTATATTTTTTTGAACTCACTAAACGACGTGTGCCATAAAATAGGAAATAATATGTTTTTTTATCAATATGCATCGGTGCCTATTAATTAAATGAAAGCACTGGTGCTACTAATTGTGAAAAACATTGTTACTTTAAGTGACATAGCGTACCATTGATTATCATTGTTACTTTAAATGACATAGCACGTGATTGATTATAATTATTACTTTAAGCGACATAATGTATGATAATCGCATCGGTGTTTTACATATAATATATAGCCCAGTGTTTTAAATATAATATATGGCTTTGATGCTTTAAATATAATATACGCACTGGTGCTTAGTAACAAAAAAGGGCACTAAAATCTCACCTCAATTATTGGAAATTTCACTATCCTTCGATGCATGTGGTAGTACAGGCACCGATGTGACTAACAATAAGATCATTGATGTGTAATATTTATACAAGCACCGTTGCTACATAAAAAACAACACACACCAATGCGTACAATAACAATAAAAGCAACGATGTTTCATATACCATAAAATGTGATACTTGTGCATGATAATTTGAAGAGCATTGATGCTTTGTGATTGTATGTGTGCATTGATGCATGTTACAGAAGAACACACCCGTGCATGTTGCTTAAAAACACATCGATGTGTGTTACTTAAAAACGCACTGGTGCATGCTACTTAAGAACACACCAATGTGTGTTACTTAGATATGCAACAGTGTGTTTCTTTACCAATACAAGCACCAACAAAAAAACCTTTTCTACAACCTCCACCGGCCTAAAAGTTTTTAGTTATATGGAGCATCCCTTAAAACCTCCGTTTATAATAGTGAAGGTTGCAGTGGAGGTTTTTTTGAAAACTTTGCCAAATATTGTAACACTAAAAACCTTCGCAAAAACCTCCACTACAAGGTGTTTTCTTTGTAGTGAAACCATTGATCGCACTGTCGATCGAGCTGTTCATTACTAAGTTACTTATTTGGTGAGGTATGGAGAGAAACAAAGTTGCTCACCAAAAAGTAACTTAGCAATAAATACATGATTTACCAGATTCTACCTCCTTGCGCCCTCTGTGATGTTAATGGGTATGCCACTCCCCATTGTCCTAAACTCTTGGAGTTGCAGAACCTTCTTCACTCACCCATGGTGGCCTCACTTTTGTTGGTTCCATTAGCTAAGGGCATCGTCCCCCACCCCTGAAGGAACTTGTATGGATGTGTAATCCATCATTACACACTAACCACCCTTGCAGCCTATGCAAAACATTTGGCTATCACACTCACCATTATATGGAACTTCCCCACTTTCAAACTATCATTGTTCTTGCTCATTGATAGCTTGTGCCAACTAGTCACCAAGTTGATATTAATTGAAATGGGTTTCCCCCAACCCATATGGATACCATGAATTCCACTACCATTTACCATAACTCCACTTCAATAGGTTTTATGTCTTACAATCACTCTTCATTTTCATCAGGCATCGACATTGGTCCATCACCCTTTGATGCATCATCAACCAAACCATGGGTAGAGTCGCATTCTATGTGCATTGTAGTACATGGTCGAGAGCCAAGTGATGTATATTGTAAATGTAGTATGTGGCTTAGGGCTAAAGTGATGTATTATGTAAATGATGTAAATTGAATATAATGAATTAAATGTATTCCCAATTGTAGATGGACACGGACAAAGATTTGGGGGCTAAGTATCCACAAGAGAGGGAAGGATTCCAAGGGGGAGAGATTACCCATGTTTATTAAACCCAAGCCATTTATTTATAAATTGTCATTACCATGAACCTTCCATTAGTTGTTGAGTGTTCTAGAGCCCAATCATTGAATTCACATAAGAGGGTTGGTGTGAGAGTCACTTCCCATAGTTATTGAGAGTGTGGGGGATGAGTACAATCAGCTTGGGGAAGAGTGCAAGTCAAGCAAGCAATATACAGAGAGGAAATTTGTATGGGTAGGAGACCAGAGTATGCATTCATGTTTTTGCATAGAGACTTGTTTTTACATAGAGTTTTCTAGCCAACAATGGAGTTCTGAGTGTTGAAGCTCGAAGGTGGTTGTTGTGGGCACGTTTGGAAATTGTTTGGAGATAAAATTTCATGTAAAAGAGGTTGCAAGCCTGTGAGTGAAGTTTTGTTCGAAATTCGTTAAAGGAAGTATGGGTTTCGCTACTGGGCGAATTCGTGTTGCAGCTGCAGAATTCCTATCCAACCTGTATTGGAAGCCCTGGAGGGGAGTGGAAAGATCTGAGGGACTGTGAGTAGTGAAGGGGGATTCCATCCCTTGGGTTGTACAGGTTGAGGGGAAGAGAGTTGGTGGACTGAAATTAGTTGTGATTTTGATTGTTGTGTAACATCCTGCTCTTGCGCACACTGAGCGAACTTATTCTTTGAGGACACTTGCATGCAAGTGATCTGGGTCATTATACTATTGGTTGTTTTGATTATGATTATGAGATATTGTGGATTTGATGATATGTTATTTTGTTGTATTTACATAGACATGTGTTATTGACTGGGTTCTCTTAAGTGTGCAGGACTCTAGACATTGAGGATGTTGAGGAATCGATGAAACCCCTTGCACTCTGGATTGAGTCAGGGAGTGGACTGTTAGGGTTTGAATATTGTTGATGTGACATATGTACATATGATTAGATGTTATGATGTTGATTATTATTGCTGGCATGATTCGTTGATGGATGCAGGCTGATGATAACTTGCCGACTAGACTCACATTTGGAGTAAAGGGGTCACGCATGACAACCAAAGACATTGAGGGAGAGGTGTGGAAGTAGCCCTACCACAACCTACTAGCACTCCCACCATGGCTCGAACTGTAGGTTAACGATTACCTAGTTCGAGAAGGCCCACGATGTCATGAGGGAAAACTATGATTGTCGCTCATGATGATTCTAAGGGGCGTGCAATAAGGTAGGGTCTTTATTCCTTAGAGGCCCTTAGTCTCCCACAAGATCACCTACGGAGTATTGAATCCAGGGGTTTGACGTCTACCAAATTCAGTCAAGAGGCGAGTGGCACCCTTGGAGCACATAGTGCGTCTTGAAGGGCACATCCTGCAATTAAAACGGAAAGAGGTGAGTGGCACCCTTGGAGCACATAGTGCGTCCTAAAGGGAACGTTGCGATTTTAACTGGTAAGTGAACAAACCTAGTGCCTAGAAAACTATGCCTCCTTAGGACCTGGTCGGCCTTAAAATGAATGATGTGATGAGTAAGTTTAATAACAAATTTTCCCTTAAGAACTGTCGCCAAGCCTAGTGAATTTATAACCTAGGTCTAAGTAGAACCTCTAAACAAAAAATAATTAGACATATAACAAGAAGAGGGTAAAGAAATTCAAACTTTAATTATTAAAGTAAAAAAATTATAATGGAGGATTAAATTTATTAAAAAGGTAAATGGTTTTTTTCTACACTTGCTAAATTTGATTTTTAGTTAAAAAGAAAAACAGGGGAAACTTAAAGAAAAGGGGAAACATAAGGAAAAAGGGGAATGTCTAACTTAGTAAGGAATCTAGCCTTTGGAACTTTCTATTTATGAACTCAACTAGGAATTAAGTAGGGAGTAAGTCATTTAAGAATTGTAAGGGAATAATGGGACACTGATGAGTGTTTTTAGGAACGCTTTTAGTTGGGTGAGGGAAATAGACAAATTTAATTAATTAATAAATTGATTTTCTGGTGCAACTAGGGGATCGGGAAACATGTGTATGGGGGAGGTTTTTCGAAATTAATTAAATGAAAAAGGAATCTAATGAGGGTTTTGGGAAACCAATGACTAAGAAAACTCTATAAAAAGGATGGTAGAGGAGGAGTATGATCACATTTGGCTTGCATAACGTTACGTTGCCGAAATTTAATCTTAACTAAGTTTTCACTTGTGGGAGTTAGGATACCCAGCTCGGGTAACGAGTGGTAGCTCAACCTTGAGAGGTGAGTTGAGTGCTAGAATTCTTTGGTCTTGTGTTTGTGGCCCCCTTGCGTCTTGGGGGGCTCAGGGAGAAGAAGAGCACCCCTAGTGTAGGCTGGGAGGTACTGGTGAGGTCTCATCGGTCAGCAAGCGGGATCTAGATGGAGCGAACGCGCAAGAGAACCTCTTCGCCTCACCATCGTCGATAAAGGTACGCCTGTTAAAGAGGTTACTTGTAATAAAATTTAATTTACACTTATTTATTTTACTGTATTCATATGACGATTTAATTTCCATGAACTTCCCTTGCCCATGTATTTCTACGGTGATAGTAACAGATTATTTTTTTGTAAAAACATAATTTGTAATGGTAATATAACCGAAGAAAAGGAAAACTATTTGTACATACATAACCACATTGGAAGAACTGTTGTGTAGGATAGAAATGGTTTTCTTTCGAATTTTGGTAAGAATGTAGGTCTCCTTGGGGATTCCTTGAGAATTATTTTATCAATGTAATCCCCTTGTCGCTTGATTCATCCTATAAGAAACCTTGATATCCATGGTATCTTTTATTTCTGAGTTACTGTCTAATTGTGTGTGGACAGAATGAGCCCCGAATGCAAAACCTTGCCTACGCTTTTGTATCTCCTGCCTGCGCTTTTGTATCTCCTGCCTGCATTTTCTTTATTCCTTGATTGCATTTTTTTTCATTATTTTATTCTCAATGGAGAAGGTCTAGATGCATATTTGTGCTTTAATCTTATGTTCCTTATCCTTTAAGTTATTAGTTTGTGCCTGAGCAGTCGGCCAAGAGTCGAATCGACTGTCTTTCACTCTGGTGTTAAAGATTTAGATTCAAATGCCCTGCTTTCATGTGCATGGATAATAAGTGTAAGATCATTCCTCTACCATGCAAGGAATCCTCTCCTGGGCGTTTATTCCCTCCTTAGCCTCTGCGATTATTGTCATTTATTCTCTGCAAACTCGTGCTTCCACACAACGATTTGGGGATGTCTCTCCAGTTCACCAAACGTTTTATTTCTCCGCAAATAATGTTGTTTTTGTTCTGTGTAATTTCATTTTTATTTTGCCCAACAAATCCATTGCTTGTACAGCGAAAATTCATCCTTATTGCTTAACAATTTTTGTGGTCTTTACTCAACAGATTTCGTTTTTCATCGCCCAACGGTTTCATACCTTATTTGCATTGATGGGGTGTAAACATGTGTTATTTTCCATTGCTCAGCCATATTTTTGTTTCTTTTTCTCAAAAAATAATTTTATCCTTCAGCGAATCTAGGTATCTCGTACCAACCATCTTTTTGTTTTCTTTTCCTCGGAAAAATCGTGTTATCCCCCAACTAATCTGGGTGTCTTGTACCAACCATCCTTTCGTTTTCTTTTCCTAAGAAAAATTGTGTTATCCCAGGCGAATCTGGGTGTCTCTTACCAACCATCTATTCGTTCTCTTTTCCTCGGAAAAATTGTGTTATCAAAAAATGAATTTCTTGGCGATTTGCCCAACAAAGGTAGTGCCCCTGTGCAATTTTATTAGTGATTTACACAACATTTTACACAATGATTTTCTGGGCGATTTACACAGCATTGTCTTGGTGATTTACACAGCAAAATTCTTGGCAATTTTCCCAGAGAAGGTAGTGCCCCGAAGATTTTCTTGGCGATTTACACAGCATTGGTTTTACTGTTCAATCAGAAATTATATCTAACAGAAATTAAATAGAATGATCCACGTGTGCACCGCAATGTTTCAATGTTAAATTTAGAAATTGTTTTACTGATAAGAAATTAAATTATATTTAACAGAAATTAAATTAGAATGATCCACATATACACAACATTGTTTTAATGTAAAATAGAAATTGTTTTACATGTGTTGTTCAACGATTTCTCCTCTCCTATCACAACATAATTTCCTTTAGATTCTGAGCGTTGCATTGTCCACTCAGATCTCCCTTTTTATTTTACCACAAAAAACTATGTTTTCCCCTCATTAATTTTGTTGAATTCCAGTGTTAAATGTCCAACTTAAAACGTCTAGACCATGCCCTTTTCTACTCATAACCCTTGCGCCTCCTCCTTCCACAATAATGATCGTGCACCTTTAGATTGGGGTCTTGTTATGTTCTCATCTCTAAACCCTTGGACCTTTTCCCAACCTAATTAAGGCACTCTAGTCTTTAATAGGGTAATTAATAGATTGTTAATGCTTGTTGTAGAGTCAATATTTACGAAGAGTAATAAGCTAGAAGAAGTAGCATAGTTGTTTATGTAAATAAGTCATCTTGTTAAGGTTCTCTAGATAAAGTCATTAGTAGATTATGTTTTAGTCAGATGGAAAATTTTAGATTGTATATGTTTCTCTCTCTCTCTATTTATATACGATGAGATAAAGTGACCACTTAGTAATGATAGGGTCTGGGCAAAATGAAACCTAGGATAAGGAAGTGATTGAAAGGGACTTTGATGATTAGAATAAAGAATGTTTAGTTGATGGTTGTTTAGAACGTTAGCGCTCATTCCATCATGGGATTCAGGTCTTGATGAGTTTAGACTTTTGCACACACCAATTTATTGGGGTTAAATGATTGTTTTAGAGTTGGACTTCCTATGCTTATGGATTTTTAAGATGGTTGGAACTTAGACTTTGCGCAAATAAAGTAATGAATGTATTTACCCTGCGTCAATGATTAGCTAGTTGATTTAGAGTGATTTCATTATAGGTTCCATATATTGTATGATAGTTAAAGGTTCTTACACTTCTTGCGCAACTGATTTTTAAATGAACGTATGATGGCATGAGCTTTTAGACTTCTTGTGCAATGAATTCTAATGTATTGATTGATGGTTTAGAATTCAGTCTTCTTGCATCGAATGAATGTATTAGACAAATGTTTGCTCCTTATGTTTAGTACCACCAAGATTATGGTGCATGATCGTTTTAATATTGAATTTTTCCCTTCACCTTGGTTGGGTAGATGAATAGTGGTTAGGTGACTTGTGCTATGGACTAAGTTGACCCATACTGATTACGCCTTAGTTCACTAATGTGTATGTCTCAATATTGCGGTATGATCTCCTCATGATAGATTATTTGCGCGCATTGATCGATAAGTGATTATGTTAATATGGGAATGTATCATGTGCTTACCTTGATATGAATGTTTTAATTACCTAACGTAGAAATAAAAGAAATAAGAAATAAAAATAATGTACTTGATGTACATTGCTTTTGTTGTCGTAACGGAGAGGGTCGTTATATATGGTATCAGAGCCGGTTCAACCCGGGACTTGGGATCACTATGGTTTCTGTTGATTGATAATTGATTATAATGTTGATAATTAAGTTGATTTGTATTCGTGTAGGTAATCATGGTTAGAGGACATCGTGGAGGCAGACAACGGGGTGTTAGGGGAGGAGGCGTGACGCCCCTGGTAGCATCCACGCCTGAGGGGTCTAAACCCTAGGGAAATGAACGGGATGTTGGGAAATAATAGATAGTTGTGGGTGATGTGGTTGGGTTGATGAGGTCCTTTCATCCAATGTCTGAGGCACTAATCAACCGTTTGGATAGAGATGAAGCCAAGGCACCAACACCCCCTGAGGGTCCACCGTGCGCTCCGGTCGGTACTAGTAGCATTCACCGCAAACTCGAGAAGGTCAAATTTCTCGAGTTCGTTGGTGCCCCAGACGGGTTAGCCACGGAAGCATGGTTGGAGAATATGGAAATGTGCTTTGCACTTCGCGAATATACCTCCAACATGAAGGTCCACATGGCGGTCTTTCAAATGAAGGGGAGCGCTCTTCTATGGTGGAAGATGCTCCTGCCGCAATTGAACATGGTCGTCGAAGACGTGTCATGGGAACTGTTAGAGGAATGGTTCCAGGACATGTATCTATCTGAGGAATTCATTGAGCGTCAGTTCAACGAGTTCAACGCCTTGCAATAGGGCGATCGTAAGGTGCTCGAGTACGAGGCACATTTCATGAAGCCTCTTTGGTAAGCTCCCCACCTGAATACCGAGAAGCTTAAGGTCAACAAGCTCATGTTTGGCCTTAATGTTAGCATTCGTGCAAAGGTTAGGATTCAAATGCCTCAAACCTTGCATGATGTTGTCCATAAGGCCCTCATAGCAGAGGTGGAGCTTG
The DNA here is from genome assembly GCA_009831015.1 of Picea engelmannii. NCBI lineage: Eukaryota > Viridiplantae > Streptophyta > Pinopsida > Pinales > Pinaceae > Picea > Picea engelmannii. Next base: position 87,020 of record ML815301.1, read on the forward strand.
TCAGAGGGGTCAGAGCAGGACTCCAGTGAGACCAGTGGGGCAGGTGTCATCTAGTGCGTAACAGCATCAAACACCAGCTAGACATTCACCAAGATATCATGGCTTCTAGAGAGGATCCACTTTCACTACACCTTGGCAACCAATGCCTCAGTAGTAGACTCCTTATCGAGGACCACATCACCACCAACAACGTCGACTGTAGCAGCAGCAGTTTAGACCTATTCAGTAGAACAAACCAAGGTTCCAAACTAGTGGGTCGCCAGCTTCTACTTCGGGTACCAAGAGTATTGGACCGAAGAAAGGGTGTTGGACATGTGGGGAGCCACATTACCAGTGTGACTGCCTAGTGAAGAGGACCAGAGCATATGGATCAGTCGGACCCACTATCATGGGAGATTTGGGAAAGGCCCATCAGATTCATGCAGTGGTGAATAATTGCAAGGAAGAGCACCAGTCGATTGTGCTCGAGACGTCAATTACGGTCACTAACCAGACCCTTAGTATTTTGATAGATCCAGGTGCTACCGAGAGTTTTATTTCTGGTGCAGCGCTCAAAAGAATTAAGGTAAAGGCAATCGAACAGGAGGAGTTTATCTTTGTAGAAATGGCTTCGGGAGCCAAACAAAAGGTTCAAGGGAAGGTTACAGGCTGTAGCCTTAACCTGGGAGAGTTTGTCACCAGGGTCAACCTGTACATCGTGATCTTAGGTTTTATGATGTCATGATAGGTATGGACTGGTTGGAATCGCATGAGGTGATACTCAACTGTAAGAAAAAACGGTTGAGCTTGGTCGATGATGAGGGACAGAGATGTGTGATTGTAGGTAGGGCCCAGGGAGTTTCCCTGAGGTTCATCTCTTCCTTGCAACTACAGAACAGCATGCGCAAGGGATGTAAGCTTTATGTGATCCTTGCGTTAAACGATAAGGGAGTAGAAGAAGTTATAGAACACCTTCTGGTGGTGAGAGATTTTGCGAACATCTTGCCCGAGGAGTTACTTGGGATGCCACCAAAGAGGGAATTGGAATTTACCATCGACCTAAAACCTAGAACTGAACCGATAGCAAGAATGCCTTATCGAATGTTGACCTCGGAGTTAAAGGAGTTGAGAATGCAAATGAAGGAGTTGTTGGACCTAGGACTTATATGTCCAAGTGTGTCACCATGGGGTGTGCCTGTTACCTTCATACGAAAGAAGGATGGGTCGTGGAGACTCTGCATTGACTACTGTCAATTGAACAAGGCAATGATCAAGAATCAGTATACGGTGCCAAGGATTGATGATTTGTTTGATTAGATGAAAGGCGCGAGGGTGTTTTCAAATATCAACTTGAGATCAGGGTATCACCAGTTACGGATCAAGGAGGATGACACCCCTAAGACCGCCTTTAAGATGAGGTTTGGACATTACGAGTTTATTGTTTTACCGTTTGGACTAACGAACGCCCCAAGGGTATTTATGAGTTTGATGAACGAGGTGTTCTGCGAATACTTGGACAAGTTCGTCCAAGTATTCATTGACAATATTTTGATTTACTCTGGGTAGATGGAGGAGCATGAAGAGCACTTGTGCATGGTACTACAATGTCTACAAGTGAACAAATTGTATGGGAAATTGTCTAAATGCTCGTTTTGTCAATCAAAGATTCACTACTTAGGGCATGTCATCTCCGGCGAAGGTATCGTTGTGGATCCAGCAAAGGTCGAGGCTATTATGGAATGGCCTAAGCTGACGAATGTACTCAAAGTGAATAGCTTCATGGATTTAGTAGGATACTATCGATGGTTCGTCGAGGGTTTTTCAAAGATAGAAAATCCAATCACAAAATTGCAGAAGAAGAACAAGAAGTTTGTTTGGACTGAGAAATGCGCAGAGGAATTTCGGACGACGGCATTGATACTAAAGGTCCCTGACATGGACGTGGACTTCTTGGTATGCACTAATGCATCCAAGGAAGGCTTAGGTGGAGTCTTGATGCATGACGGTAAAGTGATCGCTTACATCTCGAGAAAGTTGAGAAGGCATGAGGAGAACTATGCAACGCACGATTTGGAGTTGTTAGCCATTGTTTATGCCTTGAGAGTTTGGAGACACTACCTTATTGGACGAAAATTCGAACTAAAACCGGACCACTGAGGACTACAACACATCTTTATGCAAAGCAACTTGAACACGCGACAATGACATTGGTCGGAATTTCTTAGCGAGTATGATTTTGAGATTACTTACATAAAAGGAACAATGAACAGAGTGGCAGATGCATAAAGTCGAAGACCACGCATCTTTTTGGTGATGCCTCTTTAGGTGAATCTACGTGAAAATATCCTAACTTTACAGTGCGACGATGACTAGTACAAAGAGGTCAAGGATTTTATCGGACAAAACACAATGATGGTACCAAAATTTGAGGGATTTACTGTGGACAACGACGCATTATTGAGATTTAAAAGTCGAATTTATGTACCACCCAACGACGAGTTGAGGAGTTTGATCCTAAACGAGGCTCGTAGAGAAGTGTACATAGCCCATCCTGGAGTCACGAAGATGAGGGCATACCTTAAACCCTTATTCTTCTGGAAAGGAATGAAGGCAGACATAGTCAACTACATGGAAAGATGTCTAGAATGTCAGCATTTGAAGGTTGAGCATAGACATCCGACGGGATTACTACAGCTGCATGCTATTCTGGAACTGAAATGGGCGGTTTCAATGGATTTCATTGTTGGATTTCCACTTACGGAAAGGAGACACGACTTGATTTTTGTGGTAGTCGACACTCTGACAAAGAGTGCTCAATTTATTCCTATGTGTACGGCGTATCAGGCACCAAACATATCTAGATTTTTCATTAGTGAGATTGTGAGGCTGCATGGCATGCCTAAGAGGATTATATCTGATAGAGGATTAGTGTTTACAAGACGATTTTGGACTAGTTTCCAAGAGGCATTGAGAACCTAGCTTAATTTTAGTACTGCATATCACCCGAAGATAGACGAGCAGACCGAAAGAACAAACCAAATCTTGGAGGACATGTTGTGTATGTACGTGATGGACCAACAGAAGCGTTTGGAAGAATTCTTGCCACTGGTGGAATTTGCATATAACAACAGTTATCAAAGCACCATTAAGATGTAGCCTTTCGAGTTTCCTTATGGGCGACCATGTCAGATGCCTTTCGAGTTTGGATCGACTTGAGGATAGGGTCCTTGTGGGACCCAAAGCGATTCAAGAAATGGAATACCAAATGAAAACTATAAGACAAAGGATAAAGGAAGTGTAGGATCGACAGAAGAGTTATGTCGATGCGTTTCGTGTCGATCATAGTTATGAAGTTGGTGATCGAGTCTTCTTGCGTGTGAAACCGCATAAAAGTTCGATCAAATTTGGAAAGGGTGCTAAACTATCTCTTAGGTTTGTGGGATCTTTTGAGATTGTGGAAAAGAAGGGGCTCGTGGCCTATTGACTAGCCTTGCTTGATTCTTTGAGGCGTATGCACGATGTTTTTCACGTATCTGTTTTGAGACATTATGTTAGTGATCCTACTCATGTTATTTACATGAGTTCCTTGCAGGTATCGGATGAGGGTGCTCTCACGGCAGAGCCAATCCACATCCTAGACCAACGCATTTTGTTGGACAACTGAGACTGGGGGTGAATCAGTTATCACTGTGATTAAACAATTATGCTTATTTTAAACTCTTTACAAAGAACTTAATGACAATCACAATAATGCAGGGAGGTAAGCAATAGAACATTCAACATCAATCACACACATGAAATACACAGAGACGGATATTTCCTGAGGAAACACATAAAGGGTAAAAACCTCTTATTCTTGATATGATAAGTAATCTTTATATTCTATACATTATCATACTTATGAGCTCCAACTCCTCTTGAGGCTACAACCTTTATTTTACAAGCAACAACTTGCTGAGAGCACCAACTCTCTGATTTCTCTAGAACCCACTAGAAGGAAGCACCAACTCTCTAGTTTCTCTAGCACCCACTAGAAGGAAGCACCAACTCCCTAAGTGTTCCAGCACCAACTTCCAGTCACATAGGCACCGACCTGTATAACATAGAACAATAGTTCTCCCTTGCACCACCCTGCCACCCTAGTTTTTCTAGCTGCAACCAGATGGAAGATACAACTCCATGTGTTCAAGTACCCACTTGAACCTCTGAGGACAACAGTCCTCCCTAGAACCTCCCTACCACCCCGATTATAAATCTTTGCTACTGAAACTTATTACAGTGATACAATGTTCATCAATGGCTTAGTAGTCTCATCATTGTTCTGATACACTGCTCTGCTCTGCCAGCCTCGTTATCTTCCTGCTCGGATTATTCTTTGAGTTTTTTGTTCTTCTTCTTTGTCTCTGCATATGCACCTCGACTTCCTCTTCCTCTCTCAGATATCCATATTTGTTCTATGTGCTACGCCTCTTCTGTGCATTTCGGTTTCTGCCCACAACATGCTTTTTCTAGTGTGAGAATCACTCTCAATAGAAGCAACCCCTTCTTCTTTGTTTTGCATATATTTATCACGCCAAGTTCTCTGCCAGATCATACACCTAACTCTTCGTCCCTTCTGGCGATTACGCTGAGTTTGTTCTTCCTCCATGGCCATTATGCTAAAACTATTCATCATTAGTGGTCGTTCCTGAGATTCTTTGGCTTCTCTGGCAGCTACAATCTTCAACTCTTTTCAATATGTCAATCGTCTCTATTATGAGTCTTCATTCCACTGGCAGATACCTAGAGACTCTTTAGCTCCTCTAGCAATCACCCTGAGATTATTTGAATTCCCTGTTAGATGAAATCAGTCATTTTCTGCAGTTACAATCAGTCTGTCTCTAGCAGTTACTAAGAGAACCTTTGTGCTCTCATCCCTTTGGCGCTTTTTCCTTTCCTGAGAAAACTACACAGTGGGCGTTTAGATTTTCTAGCTAAGCCCCTTCCTTTCAGATGACCATCGGCGATGACAGTATGCCTAATGAATAGTCATTTCACATTTCGGGTGATCAACTACGAGTTGCCTCGATCATCCCAACTCGTGAAACTCTGAAATGGAGCCTGGCGTTGCTAGCTCCTTCCCCAATATTTCGTTGATGTGACCACTGGCTATGACTTCTCGCAAATCAAACGACCGCTTCACGATCTCGAGGATCTCCAATGTGGAGCCTAGCGATGTGCTAGCTCCTCCCTTACTCCTTCGACAATGTGACCTTCAGTTGTGACCAAGGGTCAAGCAAAAAGATGCTTCATGATTTCGCGTATTATTATTTCCTAATGTGAGTTTCCTTGAGACTCCCAACTCGCGAAACTCCAAAATACTCCAGATTGACAGCCCACGATCCTCGGTGATTTAACAGTCCAGATCTCTTCCTCGAAAACTCAGATTCGTTCTTCGTCGTGCCAGATCAATGGTCCATAAATTTGGTGATCCGACGGTCCAGATCATTTCGCGACTTCGCATATCACAAGTTCTTGTGTCATATCCCTTTGACTCCTCCAATGTGCAGGTTAGCGAAATTCCAATCGCTCGCCACATGTCCTCTATCTCCAACAGCTAGGATTGTTTTACGACTTCATATCTCGTCTCCCTGGACAATCAACAATCCAGATCTCTCCTCGATATGACGACTCAGATTATGTCGCGACTTCACGTTTCGTGACTTTGGAGGTTATAACACCTCCTTCCTTTGACCCTTCAGTCAACGAAATGTTGATCTCTCGCCACGTGTCCTTCTTGGATAGACAGTCTAGATCATTTCATCACTTCGTATTTCGCGGAGTTAGAGGATGGCTCAACCTTATCCTCTTCGAAATTATACAGGATCCGACGGTTGTTGTTCCTCAGTGCTCAGATCCAATGTCTGAGATTTGTTCTCCTTGTCTACGCGCTCCTCCTATCTGAATTCAGATCTGACAGCCATCAGGAATTCAGGATGGATGATCCAATGACCACTGTCGCTCCTCCTCCTAAGCTTACGCATCCTTTCGACTTGGAAGAATTTCTTAGTGTCAAAGGTTCTGCGACCTTTGCTCATCCTGTGAGTCCTTCTCTTAGTCCTCGGCTGCACTTCTGGAAAGTGCAAGGCGCTATCTCTTCTCATCTTTGATCTCTTCTCTAGCTTGCTCTTCTGTGTCTTCATTGTTGTTCTTATGCCATCAACGCTGCATCGTCGTTCTTGTTCTTTCCATCAATGAAAATCATATTTTGCCTTATGTCTGTAAACATGCCAATCTCGTTATTGTTCTTTCTATCAATGACAAGCACACCTCTGCCTGCAAACATGCCAACAATCCCCCCCTTTGTCATTGATGGCAACCATGAACTGTTGCACTATTTTTCTTAGAGATCCAACTGCAGCATCCACGCATCCACACTTTTTCTCCCCCTTTGACATCAATGTCAAAGAAAAACATGCTCCCCCTGAGCTGTTGCAGTATCTTTTGGAGGTATCAGACATTCAACCAATACATACTCCCCCTGACAAGATGGAACCCCCTTATTTGAGTCCTGCAGAGTATTTGTATCTAACTCACAGTCTTCTCCTTCTGATTCTTGAACCTGTGCATCTTCAGCTTCAGCTGTGTCCTCTGTAGCAGAATCAATATTGCTCACCTCTCTTACTGTGACTCCTTCATCAACCTTTTTCTTGTCATAACTGAATGACTCCCCCTGTCACGCTTCCCTGATCTTTTATTACAACAACTTCATTTTCCTTCCATGATGCCTACAATCCAAGGCTTTTCTGATTATATTCATCACAAGAAAAAATCACTACAAAAACTCTCATGCCTACTTTCCCTTTTTACAAATGAAGGACCTGTGTTAGACTTCTTAGGAGTACCGATTTCTTCCTTGTTGTATCCAAGACCGGATTTGTCATTTGGTGATCTTTGACTATACAGTATCTCATCCAGGGTCATGGATCTGTTCAAGAACTTGATTTGGGTGTTTGACTTATCAACCCTCACAACTTCTACTTCTGGCTTATGACATGATTCTTCTTCTACTTCTTCTTTTCTTGCATGGGAGGATTCAATAGCAACATCATTATCTGTACTTATGCCTTTAGCCACCACTTGTCCCAAGTTTACATTTTTCACCTTACAATCTTTGGACATGAACACCTCTTCACAGTATCTATCACACATTTGACTTATACTGAGCAAATTATGTTTCAGATCATCTACAAGCAGGTCATCCTGAGAATCTCCTTTGCCATAACTCAAGCTCACCATCCCTTTATCCTTGATTTTACCTCGTTCGTCATTTTCAAATATCACTTTTCCTATTTTTCTTTTACTTATAGGCAGAACCTTATCCTTTTCTCCAGTCATGTGCTTGGAACGTCCACTGTCTATATTCCAGAAGTCCTTTTGTTTTTTAGTTGAAAGTACGAGACCACATTTTTCACTACCTTTATTTTTCCATGTGTTGGCATTTCTAGTGAAGAGATTTATCCTTGGATCTGCTTTGTGATTCTTCATATGGTAGTTTGCATCTTTTTGACCGAAGTTATGATAGTTATAGCATTGAAGCTCATTGTTCAATAGGTCAAAGTGATTGTTGCAACGTTGTCTACTCATTGACTATTCATTATTTCTTGACCTCCTCAGTTGCATGTCTCTAAACTTGATTTGACCATTTGCAATCTATGGTTGTTTGTTACTTGCATGTCTCATTCTTTGTTGTGGTAGATATTTATTCCTTGGGTGTCTTGATTGCTTATGTCTAAATCTTAAGGAACAATTTACAGCTTTGTGGCCAAAGTTAGAGCAGTAGAAACAATATCCATAGAAAAAATCTTTGTACCTGGAAAATGGTTGTCTTCTTTGAGCAGGTCGATTTATTCTATGGTGATTATTTCCTTGTGCAGAGGGTGTATTATTTCTTTGTTCTGTAGATTCATTTATGGCACCTTTTTCTTTACTCCTCCTTGGTGGTTGATTATCTTCCTTTGTTTCTGCAGATTTGTTGTCGTCATTGGCGGTAATAAACTTGATGGATTCTTTGTTGCTTGGTTGACCACTACTTGATCCCTCTTCATAACCCAAACTAGTTTTCAACTTTGGATTCCTTTGCTGATTTAGAATGGTGTTTAATATTTATGAGGCTTTGATACTTGACAAATTCTAGTGATACAAGGCTTGAAACTTCTCCAACTCTTTTCTAGTTTTCACTACTTCTTCTTCCAGAGTTTCACATCTTGCCTTCTTCTCTGATAATTGTTGTTTCAGAATGTCCTCTATTTTCTTTGCCTCTTCTAATTCCACTTTTAGCAGGGCAAAGTCTTCATCGAGTTTTTTACCGCCTTTCTCGAACTGTATCAGCAATTGTTTTTTCTTTCTCTTCTTAAACCTGAGTCTGTCAATCTCTTCCAAAGCGCTAATCAACTCTCCTTCCAATTCAACCACAGCTTCTTCATTATTAACATCACTTCCTATGCTTTTATTATCATAATCATCTTTTGCCATAAACACAAATTCATTTACCTTATCTTCACAGAAGGAGTCATTATTTGTGTCTTCTGAAAAGTCATCATTGTTTACACATACACTTTTATTTTTACCAAATCTTTTGGATTTGTACATCTCTTCACCTTTAGAGTTCTGGTCCTTCTACTTGTGTGGACACTTAGATGCAAAGTGACCTATCTTTCCACAGTTAAAACTTTTGAAGGGCAGCTTACCTTGGTACTTGCCTGATCCTTTCTTTAGTATTCTCACAAATTTTGCTTCAATTTCATCAGGCTCATAATCCTCATTCTTGTCTGCTTTAAATGATGCTTCTCTAGTGGTAGATTTATCTTTACTAATCCTCATTTCATAAGCAATTAGAGTTCCTAGGAGGTGATCAATAGACAGAGTCTTAAGATCATTCAGTTCTTCTATTGCAGAAACTTTTGGATTGAATCTGCCAGACAGAGATCTTAAGATCTTTTGAACTAACAATACATCTTCAATCTTCTCACCGAGACCTTTCATGGCATTCACAAGCTCCTCAACTCTTAAGAAAAATTTATTAACTATCTCATCCTCATTCATCTTTAGTTGTTCAAATTGTAATCTGTAGGTTTGAAGCTTGGCATCCTTTACCTTCTCATTACCTCCATAACTGCTAATGAGTTTGTCCCACATTTCTTTGGCAGTTTCTAAGTGCATAACTTGTACAAATTCTGCTTCTGCAAACCCACTCAGAATAGCATTCATAGCCTTAGCATTGAAGCTGAATTCTAGCTTGTCATCCTTATTAGCTAGTATAATTGGCTTTACATAACCAATCTCTACCACATCCCAGACATCTGCACCTAAATCCATTATGTAAGTTCTCATCCTAACTTTCCAGAAGCCAAAGTTTGTCCCATTGAACAGGGGGGCCTTATTGGTTGAAGTTCCTCCATGACTAGTCATTTTTAAGCTATAGGATCTACCCTTAGATAAAAGGGGTCAACTATGATACCAATTGTTGGACAACTGAGAGGAGGGGGGGGTGAATTAGTTGTCACCGTGCTTAAACAATTATGCTTATTTTAAACTCTTTACAAAGCACTTAATGACAATCACAATAATGTAGGGAGGCCAGCAATAGAACATTCAACATCAATCACACACATGAAATACACAGAGACGTATATTTTTTGAGGAAACCCATAAAGGGTAAACACCTCTTCTTCTTGATATAATAAGTAATATTTATATTCTATACATTATCATACTTATGAGCTCCAACTCCTCTTGAGGCTACAACCTCTATTTTACAAGCAACAACTTGTTGAGAGCATCAATTCTCTGATTTCTCTAGCACCCGCAAGAAGGAAGCACCAACTCCCTGGTTTCTCTAGCACCCACTAGAAGGAAGCACCAACTCCTTCGTTTCTCTAACATCCACTAGAAGGAAACACCAACTCCCTAAGTGTTCCAGAACCAATAGGATGGAAGCACCAACTTCCAGTCACACAGGCACCGACCTGTATAATAGAGAACAATAGTTCTCCCTTGCACCACCCTACCACCCTGGTTTTTCTAGCTACAACCAGATGGAAGCTACAACTCCCTGTGTTCAAGCACCCACTTGAACCTCTGAGGAAAACAGTCCTCCCTAGTACCTCCCTAGCACCCTGATTATAAATCTTTGCTACTAGAACTTATTAGAGTGATACAATGTTCATCAATGGCTTACCAGTCTCATCATTGTTCTGATACACTGCTCTGCTCTGCCAGCCTCAGTATCTTCCTGCTTGGATTCTTCTTTGAGCTTTATGTTCTTCTGCTTTGTCTTTTCATGCACACCTCGTCTTCCTCTTCCTCTCTCAGATATCCATATTTGTTCTATGCGCTACGCCTCTTCTATGCATTTCGGCTGATGCCCACAACATGCTTTTTCTAGTGTGAGAATCACTATCAACATAAGCAACCCTTTCTTCTCTATTCTGTGTATATTTATCACGCCAAGTTCTTTGCTAGATCATACACCTAACTCTTCGTCCCTTCTGGCGATTACGTTGAGTCTGTTCTTCCTCCATGGCCGTTATGTTGAAACTATTCATCATTAGTGGTCGTTCCTGATATTCTTTGGCTTCTCTTGCAGCTACAGTCTTCGACTCTTTTCCATATGTCAATCATCTCTATTATGAGTCTTCATTCCACTTGCAATTACCTCGAGACTCTTCAGCTCCTCTCGCGATCACCATGAGATTCTTTGAATTATCTAGTAGATGCAATCAATCATTTTCTGCAGTTACAATCAGTCTGTCTCTAGCAGTTACTAAGAGAACCTTCGTGTGCTCATCCCTTTGGTGCTTTTTCCTTTCCTGAGAAAACTACACAGTGGGCGTTTAGCTTTTCTAGCTAAGCCCCTTCCTTTCACATGATCATCAGTGGTGACCATATGCCCAACCAATAATCATTTCCTGATTTTTCATTTCAAGTGATCAGCTGCGAGTTGCCTCGATCTTCCCAACTCGCAAAACTCTAAAATGGAGCGTAGCGTTGCTAGCTCCTTCCCCAATCTTTCGCTGATGTGACCACTGGCTATGACCACTCGCTAATCAAATGAGCACTTCGCGATCTCGACGATATCCAATGTGGAGCCTAGCGACGTGCTAGCTCCTCCCTTAATCCTTCGACAATGTGACCTCCAGTTATGACCAGGGATCAAGCAAAAAGGTGCTTCACGATTTCCTGATGTGAGTTGTTAGATTACTGAGAGGGGGGCTGAATCAATAATAGCATAATTATAATCCATTTTCTTCAAATGTTATATCAATGTAGAATTATTATCCAATAATGAGCAGTAAGAAATAAACAATCACACACATACACAGTACACCAGTGTTTTACGTGGAAACCCAAATCGGGAGAAAACCATAGAATGTTTTTTCTTATATGTCTTGAAGAATTACATTCATTGGAAGCACCAACTTCCTTTTTTTTCCAGCTGCAACTAGAAGGAGGCTCCAACCCCCTAATTTCTCAGGCTACAACCTAAGGGAAGATCCAACTCCCCAATTCTTTGGCTACAACCAGAAGGAGGCTACAACCCCCAATGTTCTACGGCTACAACCGGAAGGTGGCTACAACCACTTGTCCTTGCCTCATCCTGCCACCCTGAAGTAGAAGTAGAATGATGGAACCATCGTCACACTATCACTATGAGATATACCGTTGTAAACCTATACCAATAAATCTGAACCATGCATCAACCTGTAATCAACCTGTACCATAAACAAGTGCATCAACCATGCACCAACCTGTAATCAACCTGTATCATAAACAAGTGCATCCAACCATGTACCAAGTATGTTTCAATCATGTGTCAACTACTCATCAACTATGACTCATCAATATGTACCAACATCATCAACTATACACCTCATGTATGTGCACCAACTCATCAACTACTTGTCTCAACCATGTATTCAACATGTACCACAACCAAAAGCCCTCATCAATTTCATCATCCAAATCTGATTTGTAGC